>CANYBF012317487.1:0-21196 GCA_948192965.1 Dalechampia spathulata | reverse complement strand
ACCTTTCTTTGAGACCACTCTCGGGGGTTTGACTAGCTATGTGTCTCTTTACTCTATTTTTTTTTATATCTATATATTTTGTTTTATATATATATATATATATATATATATATATATATATATATATATATATATATATATATATATATGCTCTCCAAACCAGAAAGTAAATTTCCATACAATTACAACATAATATAATATTAATTCTAACTTAGATTTTACTTCTCTTTACAGAAATTATTTGGAGACGATAAATGTTATTCCCTTTATCTTTTTTTAATTGTCATTTTAGAGGTTGAAACATAAATTAAGAATATTATTTAAAATTTAATAATTTTTTAAAAATATCCTTATTTACCTTAATTAAGTTTTTCTTGAAAGATTAAATACGTTGACATTGATGTCAAATTTATTAAAATATTTTTAAATGATAGTGAAAAAATATTTCAAATCTTGAAAATTATATTGATAATTAATGATGGATTAAAATCAAAGAAGGGTAAAATTAGAAGTTACTTTAAAAAATTATATAGAATTATCAAAATGATAAATATTATGAGATAAATATTTTTCCCTAAAATGATAATTAAAAAGAGATAGAGAGAGTAATTTTTATTAAATATCATTTATTCATTAGTTAATATTGATTAGTATATGATTATTATTATTATAAATATATTAAATCATTTTTGAACTTTAGATAATGAGATACATGAAAGATTTAATATATCTCTAATAATAATTTTTTTGAAAAATCACTCTAATAATTAATAATAATAATAATAATAATCAATATATATATATATATATATATATAATTTAATAAAAGTTTACACATTCATAATATAATATTATATATGGACAAAATTAATATCATGTAAGATATTTATTCCCATATAAGATCATTTAATAACTATTGGATAATGATACTTGTATGAAAAAGGAACTTTCCAACGTTTGAAAATGTGATATGTTTAATCATGGTATAATGTTATAATGTAATAAATATTATGTTCGGTAAGTATCATAAATATATTGATTATCGATATCGATGATTATATGTGATAATTGGATAATTTAATTGGTTCAGTATAGTATAGTTGTTTTGAAGTTGGAAAATGTAGAAGACATAAAATGAGAAAACAAAAGAAATGAGGCTTATGTTTGTTACGAAAATAATGAAATAAAAATATATACACAGTAGAAGTGGGAATGTTGCTTAATAAAGTCTTCTGATAAAAACTTGGAGGGTGAGCAAAAACACAAACATCCAGTACACCAAGCTTTGATATTCCTTGCATGAAGCCTGTTCCACAATGAATTCCATTTATGGAGGAAAATGGAAAAAAGAAAAAAAACAATAAGAGAAAAGAATATTAGACCATTTATATTTCCCATCAAAAGCAAGAATCTTATTATTATTATTATTATAAAACAATGTTGATCCACAACTTTTCATTTATATAAAAATATACAAGTCTCTCATTGCATGATGAGTGACGTTTACACTTTGTTTCCCTCTGTATGACGGCCCCACTATATATATATATATATATGTATGTCTATGTATATGTATATGTATGTGTATACATTCTTCTTTAATGTATAAGAGTATGAGATTTTATTTTTACCTAGAGGAGAGAAAAAAGGTGACAGAGTTGAAAAAAGTGATGTGCAGAAACCTATGGTTTTACCTTGGTAGCAGAGGAAGCAAGAGAAATGGAAGCTGAATTAGATGCTGAAGAAGAACTTGAAAGAGCAGAAAGGCCAACATTATAAGCCATGGTGCAATCAGGTTGATATAAACCATAGTTTCTTTCTGATGTCGGTCCAGGCTTCATGTCTTCATTGAATAAAGCAAATAAATAAACTTCTAGCCTCCAGTTAGGTCTTAATGGTGTACCTTCGCTCTCCATTTGTCTTCTCAGCAAATTCCTGTTGTAGGTTGCTGCATTTTCAACCGTTGCACCAGTTTCATCTGGGTCTCCTTTTGATGGCCACCCAGTTTCTGAAACCTTCACTTCGATTCCGTTGAAACCTAATCTAGCCATGGCGAAGATAATGGCATCGACTTGGGCGTAGAGCATGTTGTTGTATTGTAACTTGGTGTAGGGGTCAACTGTTCCTGAATTAGGGTTGAAAAGAACATAGTCTAAGGAAACGTTATTTGGGTCATATTTGTAAGCGAAATATGGGTAAGCGTTGATCCAGAATGGTGATTTTGTGCTTGACAAAAATTGTAGAAACTGTGACATGACTCCTGATACTTCAGTTTTGAAATAACCTGATGAAGGAGGGAAGGATTGAGCAAGAACTGCGAGAGAATTAGGTGTTGAGACTTGAATGTTTCCTAAGCCTAATTGGACTAATGCCCCATGAATGCTAACAATGGCTGGAACCAAGTATGCAAGTAATGTGGTGTCATCATCGGTGAAAATTTCGTTTCCGACTGCAATTCCGGTGATTTTTGTAGCCGGGAAGTATGGTTTGATGTGGGTGCTAACCCATTGAAGGGCTTGTTGAGGATCCATCAAAACAGCTAGCATTTGATTCTCTACAGTTACAGTAATTTCAACGTTGGAGTTGGCAAATGCTGTTAGAACTTGAGGATTGGTATCGTAAATCCTTGCTTTATTGATCCTAAGAGAGGTTAAAAGATCAAGAACTTTCTCTGGTGGCGGCAAATTATTGGCTATTTGACCATAATTTATGCCAAGAGATGTCACGCCTTGCAGAATACCATAATCTGCAATCAAACCACAGGTAATGGAATCGAAAACATAAGATTAAAAACACACAAATGAATCGAAAACAAGAGAAAAGGATAGAATAATGAAAAGGGTACCTGATAAAGCTAGAGAAAAAAGAAGAAACGCATGAATCATGGAGCTGCTGCTAAGAGATATCGCCATTAAGGGAGAAGGAAAAAGGGCAGAGGGCAGAGATATGGTGGTGAAGAATTTGAATGAATGGAGAGAGTATTAAATAATACAAGGAAGAAGGGGTGGAATTCTTTTCTTTACTTGTTAGAAAAATTTGTAATGAAGAAGAAGTAGAGGGTTGGAGCTTCCTTGGCAGTGCTGCCTTAGTCAGCTTGGCTCTTACCTCTTAACTGGGCTTTTAATTTTCTGTTTATATGTGTCTGGTTTACCTTTTCCTTCGATTTCTTCCACTCGATGGCTTTTATTCTGAACCTGGATCATCACTTTCCAACCGGGTGTTCCATTTTTGCATAGTGCAATGACCAAAATGCCACCAGCCGCTTTCTTCAAGCAAAAGCAAAGTCCAAATTGGTCAAGTATGATTGGAAAGCATGAATCAAACTTATTAAATAAGAGTTAAATAATTAATAAGTTTATTCATTTCAATTTAGTAATTTAGGATATGGGTTTTTTTATTTAACTAATCAAATTTATCTAGTAAAAGAAAATTTAAATATCTTATAAATTTATAAATAGTCATAAAAAATGGAAATAATTTAAAGTTTTCACGTAAGACTGAATTTTCTCATTTTAATAAAATTTGAATCCTATATTATTATGAAACTGATTGAATTTATGTAATACTTTTACATTTACTTGAATAATTAACAATATATCTATATCATTATATTATTTGATTAATACATATTTATCTATAAACTTTTAGATATCTATGTTATTATATTCGATCAAATATATATAGAAAGGGGCATAATAAGATTGTAAAAAGGGCAAACCTAATGGTAATAATTACTATAGAGATTCTTCTTTTAGTTTCCATTATTTATCTGAAGTAATTCTTTTACTTTTTTAGGTAGAAAATTTTGAATATTAACACAAATACTTTATGTCAAAAGGATAATAATTACCCTTAATCTAATTTTAGGAGGTGACATCTGCTTTTCTTGCGTTCCTTTTTCTTAATATTATTTTATCCAAAATATATAAATATTTTAAATATATAGTAAACTTTGATTGGAATCTTGAATTTCTTTTTTATTTTAAAAAATAAAAAATAAATTAAATTATCATAATTAATCAAATTAATTCTATTTTTTTTTTAAAGTTAAACTTGAAATATATCTAGTTTTACCAAGTAAAAGTTTGCATGCATTAAGGTTGGACACTTTATCAAACCTAGTAGATTGAATAATGATTTTTCGGACAAAGCATTTTCAACAATGATCGTGACCATGTGAATTTATTGTACTTATTGTTAGCATAAAGCAAACACATGATTTTCAAATTGAATTGTTATTGTCATAATTTCCTTTCCATCAATGTCTAATTTTTTTGGAATTAAAGATAATGTTTTAATTATGTTTTATGTTTTTATATTTATTCTTAATATTATTTTCAAATAATATAGTTAATTTAAATATTATTATTATTATTATTATTATTATTATTATAAAATAGTTTAGTTTCAAATGGGTACGTAAACGATCAATAACGATAGAAAAAACATTAATAAAACAGATAATAAATAATAATTATAACTATTAATTTAATCATTTATTTTAGAAGTTGAAATTGTAATTTTGCATTAGAGAAAATCAAAGTAGAATATATAGAAAAATAAAACATGAAATCTTTATAAAATTTGGTACGACAACATTGTATGAGGAGGATGAGTAGGATAAAGTGATGAAGATGTGGAAAAGGGCAAGTATAAGTTGAACGAATTTGACTTTTATTTGGTAGACACAGCCACCAAAAGCATAATATGTGGCATTCCCATTTGGGAATGTTAATTATACCACAAATAATTTCTTTCTTTTTTTCTACTGTATTTTATTTCTAATCAATTTATATATATAAACTTTAATAAAATTTATTTTTGAAAATATATTATTGGTTAATATCTACATTTAAAAAAATAATTAACCCTCCAACTATTTTTTTTCTTTTATCAAACACTTAAATATTTATTGTCTTGTGTTAAGTTTCCTGTTGGAAATGCAATAGAACTAAAAGTGCTTAATAAAAATTTAAAATAGTTTCAAGGATCAAAAATGCATTTTTCCATTTCAATTATCTTCTGTGTATTTGAACTTGGATGACTTTCAGATAATAATTGTTTATAATATTCTAATTTGATATTTACACGATCATAATAAAATAGAACTATCCGATTCTTATTTTAAAATTTAGATACCATTAATTATTTTAAACTATTTATTTGGTCAGAGATAATAATACAACAACACTTTCAAAATAAAAAAGGACAAAATTAATGAATAAATTAACATAAATTAGTGGTAGGAAAATGTGGATGATGGCAACATCGACGTAAGAGTTGGGCCAAAGAAGACCTTCTCTTTGAAAAGCTATGCATGCATATGAATTTGGTAAGTGGATAAGCAAATGGGAAAGAAGCTATTCAGCCATTTGCAGCTGGAATACATATATATATATATAAATGACACATTGAAACGTAGTCATCCTTATCTTGAGATGACTCATACGGTTTTTTGCTGCTCTCTTTTCTTGGCTGATGATGTCAGAAACCACTTTGCATAAGTTGCTTAGTTCTAGTAACTTTTCGGCAGTCAATATGGAAGTCTGTATTGCAATTGCCCGCCGCATGCAAATGTTGAGGGCTGTTTTGAACATCAGAAAAGTTGAAGGGGGAAATGAAAAATATGAAAAACATGAATGTTTAATTCATTTGAGTAAGAATTTTGGATTTTTTTTTTTTTGGATAAATGTTATGTTGGGTCAATTATTTTGGTATAAAGTGTTGTCTGCAGTTGCAATCTTGAATTGCTTTTATTTCCAAGAGAAAATATCTATAAAAGTTATTAGTTCAAATTTAGGACAATCAAAAAAATTTGAATAGAGAAATTAAATTGATTTAATTCTATTTTTAAAATTAAAAAATTATGATATAAAAAATTGAATCGAATAGAAAAATAAGTTTAAAAAATTGAAAATCTAAACTGAATTTATTTAATTTAGTTGATTTAATTATCATATTAAAAAATTAAAAAACTAAAAAACCAAATTGATGCTCACCTAAATATAATATTATTATATAAATTATAAGTATGAGAATAATCTCCTTCAAGTTGATGATTAATTTTAATAATGAAAAAGTGAAAACGCAGCATAATCTGATTCATGGAGTTTGCCAATGGTTGAATTTTCAGAATCTTGTTTAGTCATATTCCATGGCTGCCATCTTAAGAAAATCCTTTGAATTCTTGATCAAGCTAAGATGGCGCATCACATCATAAAGTGGAGTTCACATTCAACGTATTCACTTATCCAACCTTATTTTACTTTCCTACAAAGCTTCAATTAATTCCCTCTTATGCTACCATTCATTATAATTATTTAATTTTTCTCTCTTGAGTCAATCTCCTTTGTACACTTCTCTTCACTTAATGAAGTTTGCAATACATCATCCATGTTAAAGGGTTCTAGCTCCCACTTCTATCAGAATCAAAGGAGATAAAATGATGATGGTGATTTTATTAATAGACGGAGAAAGGGAAGTGTTGCAATATTCTAGTTCAATGCTTTTTTTTTTTATCCATGCAACGCTTGTTTTGGATGTTACCTTAACAAGCTAGCCAATCTATTAACCTATTATATAAAGAAGAAGAGGTTAATTTCCAAGCTAGGATCAATGCATTGTCAAAACATGCATAAGTATGACACAATCACAACCACAATCATCTCATAAACATTACTCCCTAGAGTGTAGACGAACACAAGAAGTCATGAGTGTTGAATTAGAACAAAACTATTTCTTTTATTTAATAGGAAGAATCAATACATGGATTTAATCTTCATGCTATGTGTGTAGGTCGAGGGATAATCTTACATAAACCCACACTAAGGACAAACCGGATCAAGAGCTATCCTATGATTAGACACACAAGACTAACTAGTCACTCCTCTAAATACAAGAAAATCTCCATCCCTGATATCTTTAACCCTTATTTGTAATTAATAAGATTTTTTATTTGTTCATGTATATTTTATTTAGAATTTAATTATATTATTAATTTACGTCTATGAAAGTTTTAACCGGACAATATAATTAAAAAAATAATTATTATGTTTTAATTTTTTAATATTAAAAATGCATATAAAAATTATGTACGAGTAAATCAAATGCAAGTATAGAAAATATAGGGTAATTAGTTAATTTACAGTAAATAAAGGAATTAATATTTGTTGTCAATGCCATTTTTAATCATAAAGTTTGGATGTCATCTTTATTATTGCCTTTATCAAAGAAAATCTTATTAATTTTTTATTGGTGAAATCATCAAACTTAATTTATTGATTATGATAGTAGATTTTAAAAATTTAAATTATTAAATAAAATTTTAAAATTATGTTTCATATTTAACACATCTTTATATATCAATGTCTATTATGCGATATATTTGGAGTTTTTAATAGATTGAATCAAGATAAAAAAAAACGTAATTAGAATGTCTTTTTGTTAGTCGGTCAATGTTAATTAGTGTAACATCTTTTCGTTATCTTCTTTCATTTGTTTATTTATTTCCTCTCTGTGATCAAATCAAAAATGATTTACATGAGTGTAGAGATAAAGAGGTTTTGGAAAAAAGAGAAACAAGCTTTTGTTAAAGAGATGCACACTGTTTTCAGAATTCAAAAGAGGAAGCATATTCATGATCATGGCTCGCAGAAAAAGACCCGAAAGCAATGGACGTAAGAAATGTGGGTTTTAGATATATTCTGCAACTGCATTGCATCCGAGCGTTCTTGGTTCGTCCCTATGGGTGTATGTCCTTGCTCTCCAGAATCCATCGCCTGCATGAATTTATCAGATCATATCGTAAAAAAAAAAAAAAGAAAGAATTTTTCCATACCCAATTTAAATAATAATCGATTGGTTTCATTTATTAATTAAATTATGATAATATAAATGAATTTATATGATCGAGATGGACTACAACACGTAACATCATCGCCTACACTCCAAAAGCAAATAGTAAGCATCGTTACCTGCTGGAAAAAGGGGGTTGGCTTGGGAGCCATTTGGAAAATATAATCCTAAATAGTAAAAAAGGGAGAAAAAGTAGAAGATCCATCGGCTAATTTTGGATTTGAAAGAAAGGAACTTCTTATAATGGCCATGATAAGATAGGCTTATTATTGTGAAAATTGAAAAGCAAGAATGCTTATTGGTTGCTCTTGATTAGCATATCGTAAATTTCATATTATATATTTTCTCCTCTCATATCTCATATCATGAAAACTGGATAGAGTAAAATGATATGATTATTGATTTTGATTATTAAATATTTTAGAAAAATATTTCATAAGATTAAAAACGTAATACTTTAATTATTAAAATAAGTATCAATGGTAAGTCAACTAATTAGTTATATTTATCACATATAAAAAGAGATTAGTTCTTGTATGTGAATTAATAAAGTCAGTTATAACATTTACAATAAAACATAATGCAATTACAAACATCTCATGGCAAGACAACCACAATCATAAAACATAATATAAATATCACATAAAAATACATGAAATTATAACGAGATACGATGATTAAAAGAAATATGATTATTTTTATTCATCAGTAAAATATTACAATAATCCACAATCAATTTATTAATATTTAATATCATATAATAATGATTGTAAAATAAAGTTTATAGTTATTGTTAGACCCTAGGCTTTGAGTGTTGTATCACGTAAGAGTCAATTTAAGTTATTTGTAATTTTCTAAGTGTTTTTGTATTTGGTACGGGCGTACCAACTATTGTATGTGAGTGGTACGACCAGACGGCTGGGCGTACCAATTGTGTATTATTTCATTGGTTTTAGTACGGACGTACCATTAGTTGGTATGGCCGTACGTCAACTCGCAGGAATTTAGTTTGTCAGTAAACCTGTTTCGGTATGGGCGTACCAATGAGTGGTACGACCGTACGCGAACTCACAGGAAAATTTGTTTGTCAGAAAACTTGTGTTGGTACGGGCGTACCACAGTTCGCTCGCATTTTCCAACAGCTAGTTTTGAATCCGTACGGGCGTACACTTAGGATACGGCCGTACGCGACTTAGAAATTAGGTTTTAAAGTCTGAGAAACGACTAGTTTTATATATAGAACTTTCATATCTTTTTGGCTAACGAAAATATACTTGCAGAGCATTTGTTCTTGAACTATTCTCACATGTTACAAGTAAGTTTTAAGCTTGTTTCCTCGTTTGCTCTTTGTGTATTATTGTAATCTTTGTGGGATTAATGTGAGATTAATCTATTGGGGATTATTATGTATTTGAGTTGATTGTAAGGATTGAGATTGTAAATGTTAGAGTGTAAGCCTTGAAAACACTGGGAATTGGATTCATTTGTGAATCATTTGTTGTAATAGATTGAATTTTAGTGGAATTCTAAGTTGAGACTTAGGAGAAAGTGGACGTAGGTAAAAGTTAGCCGAATCACTATAAATCGCACGTGTTGCCAGCACTTCTTGGAATTTCAGTTATGTATAAATTAGATAAAAGAATAATTCTTATGTGTAAAAAATTAATCTTGATGCTATTTTTAATTAATTTGATAATCTCGCTATTATATTATTTTTAAGAGGGGAAAAAATTAGTTATGTTTTTTGTATTCCTTTGTTGATCTTTTCAATGGGGGAGTTGTATAGTACTATTACTTAGCGTTAATATATAAAATATCCAATCAAGAAAATGAGAAGCATAACCCGACTTTTAGTATTCAACCAGCCAGGGAGGAAATTATATTTCTAATCTAGAGATTAATATATATATAATTCATGTATTTAAAAATAATAATATCTAAATTTCAGTAATATATGATGATTAATTTTTTTTATCACGATTTATGTGAAAATTAAAAATTTTAAGATTCTAAAATAATTGACACCCTTTTACTAAGATATAATTAAAAATATAATATGTATTATATTTTTGATTATGTTGTTATGATAATAAAGAAAATTTGATATTATATATTTGTAAACATTAATTTATGTAATAAATATACTAGTATTTATATATTATTAAATAAACATAAATTTTCACGTATTCACATTTATATTATTCATTAGAACTATACTATAATAATTTATATCAATAAATAAATAAATAATTTTAATTTTAAATATAATTATTATAATTATATATGAAGTTTTAGTTAGAGATCCAAACATTTGAATGTAGAATACAATTGAATTTAAAGTAATATATTAATTAACTGTCTTATATTTTATTTATAATTTTTATTTAAACAGTATAATAATAATAATAATAATAATAATAATAATAATAATAATAATAATAATATGATTGATAATATTATAACATGATATAAATTTTGATATCCTAAAAAGCATAATCAATATATATTAGTATTTTTATTATTATTATTTTTAAAAATGTTTAAAATATCTTTATTATTCGACAATATAATATTATTAATACGAATATGAATTGTTTTTAATTGGTGTTTGGGTATGATAGAGAAACCCTTCAAATACAGAGCCACTTGACTTGGAGTTTAAACTTTTTTTTTTTTTAAAAAAAAAACCTCGCTTCCAAACAGCCTCCGATTCTCGCTTAGATTGCTGGTTAATGGCCGAAAAGGAGCCCAAAAAAGGATTAGTACGAGCCCCCAATATCCCGTCCATCCTGAAAAAGGAAATTTTGAAATGGCAGAAAAATACAAAAATATATCAACATTTTTAAAATTATTTCATAAATAATGAATTTTGATAAAATATTTTAAAAATAAGTATTTTCAAGTGTTCATAAAATTTTAATGTAGGGTTGATATATTATTGGCTATTTTAAATAAATATTCTTAAAAACTTGTTATTTTTTAATCAATTCTTTCAAAAACACCAATTTGGATTTATAAAACAAGCATGAAAATATAAACATATAAATATGGTTTAAATAAATTTATAAGAAATGTAAAACAGGTGTAAACAATTAATTATTACTAATTTGAAAAATAGTAAAAGAAAAATATAAATTATGGAGCTTTTTTCTGTAATTTTTATAATTATCCCTGAAGATTGTTATTTTTATTATTTTTATTGAACCAACAAAAAATGGCCTAAAGTCTGAACCAGCCCAGTCAAATATTGGGTTGGGTTTTATGAAATTTCAAGCTTTCTATTTTTTACTAAAATTACTAGAAAAATCAAAAGTATTTATCGTTTAATAATAATATAATACACTTGTCATTCTTAATAATAATAAAAATTACAGAAATAGTTGTTTTCTTTAATTTATAATATTGTAAAATATAAAATAAAATCGTAAAATATGGGTTTCTTATCTATGAAATATATTTCTTCTAAAATCTTCATTTTTTCAGTTTATTATTATTTTTTCATTTATTATAACTTTATAAAATGCCATCCTAACAAAGAGATCACTTTTTTGTTTTCTTTAATTTATTATTTTTTTAGTTAATGTCTCTCCCCACCAAACGCTCTGCCACCGCTTCCAGCAGCTCCTTCTCCAATACCACCAGTTGCGCCGCCGCCTCCGATTCCAATTTTCCTTTAATGAAGAAGGCCAAGTCACAAGCCGTATCTTCTTGCTCACCTCTTGACGCCTCTAACAAAAACGGTATTCATCACTTCAATACTCCTTCCGCTGCTACTGCCGTTGAAAACGACGTCGTTTTTGACCCTATCGATGACGATCCGAAACTCGACCATCATCATCATGCTGCTGCTAATTTATCTCGCAAGAAAGCTACTCCTCCTCAGCCTGCTAAAAAGCTCGTCATTAAGCTTGTTAAAGGTTTCGTTATTTTAAATTTCTTCTTATTTTTTGTGTAATAATTCGATTAATGATAATCTTGAGCTATAAATTGAGTGTTTAAAGCTTAAATAAAACCGCAATTTTACATGAATCTGCAGCAGTTCCTTCATTTTGGATCTGTTGAATTGTTATATAATCCTGGACATCGTTAGGGTTCACAAATTCATCTAAGTTAGTAACTTCTATGATGTCAGGGGTTTTTTTTGTGATTGCTTTAATTTTATCTATTTCCTATGTAGTTCAAATTATTATATTGGTTAAACCGATTAGCCCGAGCTCATCTATAATTAGTTGTCCAGAATAAACCATTAACTTTTGTGGAATTTAGTGCATTAACTGCAAATGCATTGTAATTTTGCATTTATACATGATTTGTGGACAAAAAGATAGTTGTTTTGTGCTTGTTGCGGTGATTTCTTTTATTTTTAAATGCTTTTAATGGTGGTATCAATCAAGTAGTTGGATATTAATGCTTGAAGTGATTATGTATTCGTTGCTCCCTACCCATCTTATTCACATTTCTATGTTGATTTTCTGATTGAACAGATAAAGTACCCCTCAAATAGTTAAACATCTTGGGTCTGAATTTCCAGTGTGTGCTCCAATCACTCTTTGTGTTTTTCATTGCATTGTTTTTAATTTGGATTTTTACTTTATGAAGCTAAACCGACCCTGCCTACAAATTTTGAGGAGGATACATGGGCAAAGCTGCAGTCAGCTATTAAAGCTATATTCTTGAAGCAACCAAATTCCTGCGACTTGGAGAAGCTTTATCAGGTAGTTCCTCCTGCCTTTTGCCTCTTCTTATGTCTAAAACAATAAAATTTCATTCTTCTTATGAGAATGCTTTCCATTAGGCTGTCAATGATCTTTGTCTGCATAAGATGGGCGGAAATCTTTATCAGCGAATTGAAAAAGAATGTGAAGCGCATATATCTGCAGCATTGCAATCTTTAGTTGGTCAAAGCCCAGATTTGGTGGTCTTCTTATCTCTTGTTGAGAAATGCTGGCAGGATCTTTGTGATCAGATGTTGATGATTCGTGGCATAGCCTTGTATCTAGATAGAACATATGTAAAACAAACCCCAAATGTGCGTTCTTTATGGGACATGGGTTTGCAGCTTTTTCGTAAACATCTTTCTTTGTCCCCTGAAGTGGAGCACAAAACTGTTACAGGCCTTTTGAGAATGATTGAAAGGGAAAGGTATTTATGAAACTTGAAAAAACTATTTGATGATGTATGTTGTGTGTTATGCTGACATGAGTTGACTGATTTTTTCTGTTGATTTTAAATCCTGCACGCTGCAGAGGTGCATATATGCTACCTCATACATCTAGTTGAGTTGCTTGATGAGGCGTGTACAAATTAAAGAGCTAAGTTATTTCAGTAGGTTACCGGGGAACAAGGAACTGTGCAAGTGTTTGGCATGCTGTAAGCTTTATATGGCTAACTTCTTAAGAAGTAACCTCTAAGGAACTTATTTTCTTTGCTGGATGTTATTCCTCTTTTCTCAAACCTTGTTCTGCTATTCACCCTATCCATTATTTAATGATGGTGACTCTCGGTACCACAACATGGTTGTCTCACACTGACCTAGAGACATGGATTCAAGTTCCTTGTAAATGCTAGGAAAGAGCTTTGTTTGAGCCTATAATGCATGAAGCCTGGTGCGTTGTGATTCATAGCTATGGAGAAAGATGCTAGGATTTTTCTGTAGCCCTGGAAGTGAATTTTGGGTCCAGTAGACTGTTACTATATAAATTAGAAATGATAAGATTAGACTTTTTGAATATTACAAATTGAAATGATTAGGTTTGCATAGAATGAATGGAGTTTGGATTTTTATTTATTTTATTTTTGCAGATTGGGTGAAGCAGTTGATAGAACTCTCCTTAACCATCTTTTGAAGATGTTTACTGCTTTAGGAATTTATGCAGAAAGCTTTGAGAGGCCATTCCTTGAGTGCACTTCTGAATTCTACGCTGCTGAAGGCATGAAATATATGCAGCAATCAGATGTTCCAGATTACTTGAAACATGTGGAGGTATATCTTTGTTCATCTTTGATTTTTACAAGGAATTATGGAACCTTTTTTTCGATTCATTGTATATGTTATTTTCATAATCCAATACTTTGGTGATTATTTTATATTGTTGGAATTTCATGGGTTACACATCTGGCAGATAAGGTTGCATGAAGAGCATGAAAGATGCTTACTCTACCTTGATGCAAGCACCAGAAAGTCACTGATAGCAACTGCTGAGAGGCAGCTTCTAGAACGCCATATATCTGCAATTCTAGATAAGGTAGACATATCATGAGTGTAGATGCTTGTTAGGTATCTAGTTGAATTCACACAACTTTAAATGTTTTTCTTTTTCCCTTAATCTGTCCAGGGCTTCATGATACTGATGGACGGCCATCGTATTGAGGATCTTAAGAGGATGTACTCATTATTTTCAAGAGTCAATGCACTTGAATCATTAAGGCAGGCCCTAAGCTCATATATTAGAAGAACAGGTCAAGCCATTGTCATGGATGAGGAAAAAGACAAGGATATGGTTTCTTCTTTGTTAGAGTTTAAAGCCTCTCTTGACTTAATATGGGAAGAAAGCTTTTCTAAGAATGAAGCATTTTGCAACACCATAAAGGATGCATTTGAGCATCTAATTAATATGCGTCAGGTTAGTGTTCTTCCTTTTGTTTTTATCCTCATTTATTCTGATATTTTAGTATCAGTATGGTAAATTATGGATTCGAAATTAACATGAATTGCGGAATCAGCAATGTGATTCTTTTTATTGGTGACTTTGGCAACTTTGACTCTATGTATGTGATATTTTGGAAATTGGAAGTCTAATAATTGATGTAAAGCTTACATAATACTATTGCTAATATTCTTGCCTAACTATTTCTTTTAATTTTCTCCCTTGAATAGAATCGACCAGCTGAACTGATCGCAAAGTTTCTCGATGAGAAACTTAGAGCTGGAAATAAGGGTACTTCTGAAGAAGAGTTGGAGGGTACACTTGATAAGGTTTTGGTTTTGTTCAGGTTTATTCAGGTACATTATTTGTTTGGTCAGAAATCAAAATCCACATAAGTTCTTGATGTTTGTTTTACTGTCAAATTTTAAGGTTGTATTGAAAACAATTTCATGCTGATGAGGTATGAATATGTTTTTCCTTGTCATCAAAGGGCAAGGATGTGTTTGAAGCTTTTTACAAGAAGGATCTTGCTAAAAGACTACTGTTGGGGAAAAGTGCTTCTATTGATGCAGAGAAATCTATGATATCCAAGGTTAAGGACAGCAAAATTTTACTTGTATCAAATCCTTTTCTTCTCTAGATTACATTAACATGTTTGCCTTTGCTATTGCAGTTAAAGACTGAGTGTGGAAGTCAGTTCACGAATAAACTTGAAGGAATGTTTAAGGTATGTGTTAGAATAATTCCTTTTCAGGAGTCATAAGTTTCTCTTTATGTCTATTGATAAATATGATCCCTTGATAAAGATCTATTGTTAGACCATTTTAGATCTTTCTCTTCTTGTTTTTCTTTGAACCAATGTCGATTTCATTAATGTTTCATTGCCTTATTTGGTGGGTGAGCTTGGGAAATCACAACAAAATAAAAGAAAGAAACCAGATAAGCAGTCTTTCTGCAATATCCCAGCACTGTGGGCACATGCTGCCAGCGTGCATGCATCTGGTAAAAAAGAAAAGCAAGAAAGATGTGTTGAAGCACTTACCGAAAAATTTTGGCACTTCATATCTATAGTTGACAACGTGAGGATTCTAGTATGACTTGATGCAAGCAAGTGGGACTGCTGGTCGGCTTGCTAGCAAAATTGTAATACACCGGACAATATTGTTGATATATATCAAACATGAATATTGGCAGACTAGAGACATCAGAGAACGTGCTTTGGGAGCAATAAAGTATTACATAGGAAAGAATCATGTAATAACACATCAAATTGTTTTTTGAGTTACTATGAAATGATAGAAGAACCAAAACCTGATTTTAATTGAATGTCAGGCCATTGGAATTATGATCTCCATCTTGTTGCCAAGTTTAATTATTCTCTTTCTCACGTAGACACACAGCATGTGCACTCACGTACAGGCACATGTGAACTGTATAGTAATGTAGTAATGTGATATCGTCATGTGAATGCTGATGACAAAATGAAACTTTTGCGTGCTTTTATTGCAGGATATTGAACTATCAAAGGAGATAAATGAGTCCTTCAAACAGTCATCCCAGGCCAGGACAAAACTTCCATCTGGTATTGAAATGAGTGTCCATGTCTTAACAACAGGGTAGGTTTGGTTGTCAATTTATGGTTTCGAAGCAGCATTGACAGTTTCCAAGTTTAATGATACTTTGGTTGTCGGAGCTGCAGGTACTGGCCTACATATCCACCCATGGATGTTAGGCTTCCTCATGAGCTAAATGTCTATCAGGTTGTGCACAAGTTACCTAGCAGCTTTCCTTTACCAGTTGATTATATTTATGAACGTCCAATAAATTGCCTTCTGATGCTTAATTTCCCTGCATGCAACAGGATATTTTCAAAGAATTCTACTTAAGTAAGTATAGTGGCAGGCGCCTAATGTGGCAAAATTCATTGGGTCACTGTGTGTTAAAAGCTGAATTTCCAAAGGGTAAAAAGGAATTGGCAGTTTCTCTATTTCAGGTCAGATTTGCAATATTGTTACTTTTCTCACTATCCTTCTACTCTTTATTCCTTCGTTTTCTTGATCCCACTGGCATACACGAGCATACTCTAATGGTTATGACCATATTTGTTTTCTTCTCCAGACAGTTGTCTTGATGTTGTTCAACGATGCACAAAAGTTGAGCTTTCAAGATATTAAAGATGCCACTGGCATAGAGGACAAAGAACTGAGACGAACTTTGCAATCTCTTGCATGTGGAAAAGTTCGTGTCCTACAAAAGGTCAGTGGTGGTCATCTCCCTTGCATATTTGATTTGTGCATGGAGTTCTTATGTTATCCAATAAAGTCGGTAAATGTTGGCTCTTGTTTTCCTGATCTAATTTAAGATTAAATTCATATTGACAGCTGCCAAAAGGGAGGGATGTTGAGGATGATGATTCATTTGTATTCAACGAGGGATTTACTGCTCCACTATATCGTATAAAGGTTCATCTGTTTGTTACTTTGGCATTTATAATGATTCTAGGGTGTTTCCAAGCTTTCATAGACATGATAGTCCTATAAAATGATGCCACCTCTTTATCAATGATTTGTATTGGAGCTTGACACGTGCATTATTTGGGGGATGTAGATCAACGCTATTCAGATGAAGGAAACTGTAGAGGAGAACACAAGCACCACTGAGAGAGTATTTCAAGACCGTCAATACCAGGTTCTTATTCACATCATATTCCTACCAAGAAGTTTAAAATGCTAAGAACTAGCCTAGATAATGTTGCTTAATTTACTACAGGTTGATGCTGCTATTGTTCGGATAATGAAAACGAGGAAAGTTCTTAGTCACACTCTTCTGATAACGGAACTCTTCCAACAGGTAAGTGTTTCCCTTTCGACTTCATTTGTCTCAACTCAACACATTCTCTTGTCATTCTTCTTAACAAGTTAAACTCTTTTTAAGTTTTTATTCAAATCAAACTAAAGAATCAAACTTCCCGTGGAATAGTGTTTTAATGAACTACTGATGATAAAACTCAAACTGTGTTTCTAATGGTACAGCTCAAGTTTCCCATCAAGCCAGCAGATTTGAAGAAAAGAATAGAGAGCCTCATTGACAGGGAGTACTTGGAGCGTGACAAGAACAATCCCCAGATATACAATTACTTGGCGTGATTCATTTCGAAAAAAAAAAAAATTATAAAAGAAAAATCTTCTTGTAAATGGGAAATGCGTCTCTTTTAAGAGATTGATTAAATCCCATACAGTGTAATGTACAGCAAGAGTTGTAGTGGTCTAATTTTGTTGCAGTCAAAAACTCCATAAATGTAAAGCATATTCAGCCTCTCTTTTCATGCTTCCTTTACCGTGTTGCTTTCTTCTGTGAGTGAGTGAGTAATTGAAGAGATAAGGGTTGGATTGAAAAATAGAGTGGCGGAGGAAAGGGAGGAAAAGGCTCTGGGTTTAACGTGAATACTACGGGCGGGTTTAGAACTGTGGTGTATGCTTTTATCCTCTTGAATTTCATGTTTAATATTGAAATCAACTTCCTGTATATTGTCTTTAAGGGCATCTCAACCTGGATTTCTCAGACTAACTCATATATAAATACCATTCAAATTCATGTTCCCTTCTCTCTTCAACGATGTTGCTTCAACTAAACCGTAGAATCCAACCCAGAAAATTCTATCAACTTTTCAGAATCATTAATATACTTCAACAGATTTGCTTCGTTATTCATTGATAAACTAGTACCCAATTAGGGTCTCGAATGAGTTTCCTAAATTTTTCGTATGTTGGGAGTTTTCGAGCAACTGAGTCTTGGGTGGACATGGAAAATGCAGTTTCCTCCATCACCATATGACAAGCAAAGACCGTGATTGATTTTTCATTAGGGCTTGCAAAGAAAATTAGCTAACTTGCAGATGTTGCTTATTTCATTTGTCATTCTTGTTATGATGCAGTCTTACTTGACAAATCATCTCTCTTTTTCATTTCTCTTCCATTTCAAGAACAAGGCTCCTTAACCAACCAAGCAAAACCAATAAAAACACCCTCTCCCAATCCCAACCAAACCCCAAAACACAACATGATACTTGATATTTATGATATCGAAATTCTTCGATCAGTAATATTATAAATAATAACACCCGATGCATTTCTTCCTTACAACAACGCAACGAAAAATGAAGCAAACGAAGGGGATACATTTGGAGAATCAGACGGACTTGGCTGGAATCGAAGACGACTCTTGAAGATCTGGATTAGGGTTGGGGCTAGGATTGAGAGGTGCACGAACATCATTGGAGGAAACGACATCGTCGTCAGGATCATGATCAGGATTAAGAGAACGATCAATGGCTTGACGGCCTTGTTCAAGACAAGGTTTACAAGCGATTTCAATGGCGATCCAACCGAGAATAACTCCTGCTACCGCTATCAATGCAGTCGTTATGGCTGCCATTTTCCTCCTCTCGATTTCTGGAAATTCTAAGCTGACTGTTTCCTTGAATTTGATTCCACAGGAAGATGCATTTGACAACCCATATTACAGCCCCAGGCCCAAACTTATACCTTCACAGTTCAGCCGCTTCCATGCATCATTCGAGCTCGACGAATTTATAGGATAAATTAAAACCAGAGAATTTTCAAAATAAAAAAAATTTATAAAAATCTCACATTTTCTAAAAAATTATAAAACTAATGAATTTTTTAAAAATAATATTCTTCATATTTAATATCCATTAATTATAACTTACGGATAAATTTATTATAGATTTACAATAAAAAGCATTATTTTCAAGAAAAATTATTATTTTTATAAAATATTTAAAAATTATTTGATATTATCATAAAATATGAAATAAAATTTATTATTTTAATAATTTTCCCAAAAATAAGTATTCGATTTGATTTTTATTTTTTACCTTAAAATATTTATGTTTACAAAATAATTTTAATCAAATTAAGTTAGTTTGATTAAATTTTTGATATTAAATTTATTTTTTTGATTTAATCATAAATTATTAATTTTTAAAATTGAATTAAATCAATTTTAATTAATTTCAAAGCACAATGGTTATTAGAAAAAATCAAATTATTAGTATTATTATTAAAGAGATAATAATATGATTTATGTGAATTTGATTCAAGTTTTATACTAACATAATAGCCTAGAAATGATTAAAATATGAATATATATATAATAATTTTTTTATAATTCATATTAACTCGGATTAAATGAAAAATTCTACTAAGAAATATATAATTTTAAAACCTTTTTATTTACGGCATGTATGTTTAGAGAATGTGATAACTTGCATTATCAATGCTTTTCTTCATGCTTAAATAATCATTTTTTATCATGCTTTCATGCATTTCTAGTAAGCTTAGGAAGTACTTTATGGTGTTTTGCATATATCTTTATCTTGTTTACATCTCATTCAGGAATTTGCATATTAGAAGTTTTGCCATTCATTTTGTCCTAGGTTTATTTAATTTTTCATAGATACTTTACATGATTTGGAAACTACCTTAAGTTAATAGATTAATGTGCATCTTTTTAGTTGATTTAGGTCCTCATTTATCACTTAGTCATTAGTTTAAGTAGTAGTGGGTAATCTTCCTTAGGATTCATTTAGATAGGCATTTAAAGTGAGCCTCACGGGTCTTACACGACTCGTGTAAGGACCTACACGAGTCGTATAGGTCTCGGTTTCCTTGGTCCATGCTGCACTTTCACCCTCGAGTCATACACGACTCGTGGAGAGTCATACACGAGTCGTGTATGACTCGCCCATCTTCTCTCCTCCTTGCATTTTCTTCATTTTGTTGTGCCTCTTTCTCCTACGAAGCTTACACGAGTCATGTAAGCATGTACACAACTCGTGTTCGGCTCGTCTCATTCCCATAATTGCATTCTCATCTACTCCGAAGCTTACACGAGTCGTGTTCGCTCATACACAACTCGTGTATGCCATTTTAACCCTATTTGATATCTTTTATTTTGAGCCATTGGATGGAGGATTGAGGGTGGAGATCATTTTGGATGGTTTTTGGGAGAGATTAAACGTGGGGATTGAGAGTAAAAGGGCATTTCAGTTACTTTGGGAAAGAGAATTAGGTTTTAGAAAAGTGAGGAGAGAAGAACTAAGAGGGGATATACAATTTAGCTTTCTAACTGGTTCTATTTGATCCTGATTTGCAGCAGTTGAGTTATCAAGAGATTTAGGAAGCTTGCTAAGCATCTGGATTGGGCAAACCGGAAGGTCTGAAGCTGGGAGCAACTGAAGAGTCTAAATCTAGTTCTCATTTTAATTCTGTCTTCTTTCTTTACTGTAGTTACTTCCTGAATTGAACAATGGTTGTGGTGTTTTTATTATTGTTCGTTCCTTTATTTCAGTACTTTTACTTTATGCCCTAATTGAGAATTAGGGTTGGATGATATGATGTTTTGTCTCTATTTTAATTAATGAATCAGTTTGTTTTCATGTTTCCATATGATTTATATGTCCTTAATATATTCTATTATTGAGATGATGACCGATCTTTTTAATGGAATGTTACTTAGTTGTTTTAGTTACTTTGAAAGAAGAATTAAAATGATTGATTATATATGGGAACACCTAATCATTAATTACCTAGACATAGGAACTATTGAATTGGGAAGCTAAATGCAGTCTTGAATTCATCATTGACATAGACTTTATGGTCACGAAAGTAGTC
>CANYBF012317388.1:0-10823 GCA_948192965.1 Dalechampia spathulata | reverse complement strand
AAGTTTTATTTCCTAGTTTTCAAAGTTAATTCAAATGGATTAATAGAAACAAACTAGGTGGCGACTCCACAATCCACGCTTGCTTTTTCAAAAGTTAAAACACGTTAAAAGCACGGAAAAACGGATACGGCAGCTCACAATGGCATATGCATGACATGATATAATAATAATGACATAGTAAAATGACATGGCATATGCATGACATGGTATAGTGATGTATATGTGAATTGATATTCGACATAGCATCTGACATGGTATACGATATGGCATATGATGACGCATTCAATGTGGCATGTAACATGGCATATGATGTGGCATGTGACATGGTATATGGTATGACATATGACATGGCATAATGGCATATAGCATGGTAAGTTGGCATGGTATATTAGCATATAACATGAAGAATAGCACGATGGCATGGGGACTGGTGTATTTGAGTTGTATTGTCATACAAGATAATAAATATTATGGCATGACATATGCATGGCATGGCATAGAAGTATGTGAGGTGGCATGTGACATTACATATGACATGATATGGCATATATACTTAGCAAATATAATAAACCATCCATGAAATAAAATTCCTGAAAGGCCGGTGAAAGGGATTGAGGAATTAGAGGATACACACTAGATTTTAGGGGTAAATTATTACAAAACCAAGAATAATTCTATTCTATTACATAAAATTTTTATGTATACAACATTTTAAGACATTAAGTAATATCTCCTCTTCTTCGGGAAATTTTCCATCTCAGGTTGCATGAGCCAAAAATGCACGAGTGAAAAATGTAATATAAACAAATAAACTCATTAGTAGCAAACAAATTTAGGACCTATTTGACTAATCCAATGCCATACGAGAGCATGAATCAAGAGCCAAAGTCCAATTAATTGTATGGCAACAATCATGCGAATTAACACAAGTTGGATCATGAAAATTAAATAAATAAAAATAATTTTTGGTAAAATTATTTTCAATCAATCATGGCATATCAAATGGGAGTTGCTAACATCACACAAATAGCAGTTGGAGATAGCAATTAAACCAACCAAAGCAAATCCTATCGAAAATCACATTTTAACAAGTTAAATAAGCGTTTAATCAAGAAAACTTAATTTTGAGGCCAAAATTAATTAAACATAATTGATCTATGATACATCCAATACATTAAAGCTACTGTCAATCATCAATTATTATTGAAATCATCAAATGGGGACTAGAATCGAGTGAAAAATGTAATCTTTTTAGGAAAATTATAGGGGATGTACGCAGTATGTACTACTATGTACGTAGCATGTACTACTACATGTGGTGCACATAGTAAAGGAATTTCATGGAAAATCAAGTTTTTTAGCAAAAACATAATCCACAGACAATTCCTAACAACTTTAATGAACAAGATTGATCATTTAAAGCATGAACATGTATTCAAATTGCAAATCCATCAAGTAAATGAGTATTTAACTTGAACTATTAATTTTAAGGCTAAAATTAATTAGATCTAGACAATATATGATAGATCTAGAACACTAAAAGCATAGATAAGCCTCTAATGTTGCTAGATTCATCAGATCGGGCAAAGAAACAAGTGAAAATAGAAGAAAAGTAGCATTTTCTAGAAATTTTAGGGCTTATATGCATAACATATAGGCCTGTGTGTGCCATATATAGGCTAGATATGGTGCACATAGGTGTATATATGGTGCATATAGCCTGGGAAATAGAAGGAAAATCATGGTTTTTTGGTAAAAACATGAAATCTGGGCCAGATCTAAGCTAATCTAAAGTAAAGAATAGTATTTTTGACTTCTAATAAGCACTAGCAACCAATAAACAAGCAAGATGGAGGCCAATCATGAAAAAATCACTCAAAAATCATAGATCCATAGCAAAAACCATGACAAAGTGAAGAGAAAATGGATTTTTGACTTACCATAGTAGGTTTTTCTTGTAGATCTTTAATCTAAACATGTTTATAGACCTAAATAGTGTGAATTGGTCTCTTAAAACCTAGATTGAGTGCTTAATTAAATTGAGAGTGAATTTTGGTAAAGTTTGGCCATTTTTGGGCAATTTTCAGACCATTTTGCCCAAACCCAAGTGTTATAATTTATAATGGAGGGTGTTGGGGTTCAAGAAATCACATTTTCAATATAGGATTTGAAAATGTTTAGGCTATGTATTGATCATGTCCAGCTACATGCCCAACATATAGCATTTTGACTCATCATGTGGGGCCTACTATAGTTATATTAGGATGTGTGCCCTATGCCCAACAAGTATCATTTTATGTTCTAAGATATTGTATGATATGAAGCACGTTAGTTTTGGTCCTGAGAAGGCTCCCGACCAACACATATCATTTTGCATGCCCAACGCATATCATTTTGCATGCTATGTGCTCCACTTTGTACGAGTGAAATGTAATGCACTCCGCATGTCAAATAAGCATTATTTGACATTATAATATGTTGCGCTATATAGAGCACATTAGATTTAGCCCAGAAAGTGGTCCTTACCAAACATCTTTATTTGTTACATACCCAACATGTAGCATGCTATGCGTTCCACTTTATACAAGAAAAATGTAACATGCTCTGCATGTCTAAAACACTCAAAGGAAGTCCAAAGATAGGTACATAAATTAAGGTCAATATTGGGGACCCGTGCCAAGCTGAATTGATGAAAACCTAAAATTACGCGTAAGTGAAAAGTCAAGGTCAACAGTTTACCCCCTGATCATAACCATTTTGAGGGGATACAAACTTAAGTCTTCAAAATGAAATCTGATCACCATGTGAATTTTCATTGAAAGTAAGGGATGTACCTGATCGATGCTCGTATCGAGGTTTGATGCTCATGTCAAGGCTTGTAGAATGCTCATGTTGAGGCTTGCGGTCCAATTCTGTAATTAGGAGCCCGATGCTTAGGCTAATGGATCAATGCTGATCTGTTACTCATGCTAGGCTTAAGGATCAATATTGATCTGCTAGTGCTCATACTGAGGCTTGCAACTCAATTCTACCACTGAGAGCCCAATGCTCGGGCTAGGTGATCAATACTAATTTGCTATTTATGTTGAGGCTTACGACCCAATTCTGCCATTGGGAGCTTGGTGTTTGTACTAGGTGATCAATACTAATTGGTGGTCTTCTGCAAGATCGATGGTTTTCCTGTGAGGCTTAAAATCATCTAATGTCAGTGTTCACATGCCTACTGTTAGGGCTTAAAATCATTGAGTGGTTAACTGTAGGACCTAGGTGATTATCTGTAAGGTCGATGCTTGCCTTATCAAATAAATGTCAAATATCTCCAAAATGGCATTTGAGATCCTTTACCAGGGGTTGACATTTTTTGGTCGATGGTTTTGACCAATAATAATCCCAATCCAGTCATTGGGAGCTCGATGCTCCTGTTAAATGATCAAGGTATGAGCGCCAGTTTCTGCCGAGGCCGAGAGCGAGGCTTGTGAAAGTCAGGGACCGGGGACTGTACTTGGAGTGAAAGCGTGGTCTTCCTAAGGGGTTCCCTTAAAGAATAATACAGACTCAAAAGAGTCACAAGGGAGTCACCATCGGATGGTTTTGGATTGGTCCAACCAACCCATAGCAGAGTGCTAGTTAAACCCTTTAGAGATTGGGTTTGGGTGGTGGAGATTTATTCTATGAGTTTCCAAAATTGATTTTACCATTATAGTTGGGATTAATTATCCTAAGGAGGCAAGCATACGAACGTAATTTGTAAGAACACAGCGCGACATGTGATTTGGCGTTACAAGGTTGCATGTAGAATGACATATAATGCTATATGGCATTTGGATGGCATGCCATATGCATGGCAAGAAAAATAGCAAAAAGGTAATCATGGCATATGCATGTCATTTGATTGTGAATGACATATCATATGCATGACATGGCAACCTAGCATGTATATAAGCATATAACATGGTAAATAGCGTATAGCGTTATGCGTTTAACGTTTTGGATTGTTTTGGTGTATGCGTAGTGTATGCATGATTCATGAGATGAATAGCATATCACATGGATGATATGCGAATGAATGACATATCATATGCATGGCATATGAAATGATACATGGCATGGAATATGGATAACATGGCATAGTGGATGACATACCTTATGCGTGGCATGTATATAGCATGGCATATGCATGACATATTGCATGGATAACATACCATATGCATTGCATGTAAAATAAATGCCATATCATATGCATGATATGTGAATAATGCATGGCATACCATGTGCATGGCATGTGAAATGATGTATGGCATGGCATATGCATGACATGACATAATGGATGGCATACCATATGCATGGCATGTGAAGGATGTATGGCATGGCATATGCATGAGATGGCATAATGGATGGCATACCATATGCATGGCATGTGAAGGATGCATGGCATGGCATAAGCATGACATGGCATAATGGATGTGTATATGAATGTGTATTCAGCATGGTATATGTCGTGGCATATAGTATGACATGCGTTATGGCATACGACATGACATGGCATCATGGAAAAATGACATGTGATATGGCATATATATGCATGGCAAGACATATTGATTGTATGTATTGGATTGTGTATTGGCATATTTGGTGTAATTGTGTATTGGCATATTTGTACGTATATGTATAGGAAATATAGTATGTTATGACATGGCATATGCATGGCATGGCATAAAAGTGTGTGATGTGTCATGTGACATGGCATGTGATATGAATGACATATATATTTAAGCAAATATAAATCATCCACGAATGAAAAATAATGATGGTCGGTGAAAGGGATCAAGGAATTAGGGGATTTTAGGGGGATTAATTATTACAAGCCAATAATAATCATATCCTATTACATAAATATCCTCGTATACATATTTTGGGATGTTAAGTAACGTCCCATCCTCCTCAGACACTATTCCACCTTGAGCAACACAAGTCAAAAATGTATGAATGAAAATATGTAAAATAAACACAATAAATTCATTAGTAGAAAATTAGTTTAGGATTTATTTGACTAGTTTAATGGCATGTTAAAATCATGAACCAAGAGTCAAAATCCAATAATTATTTGGCAATAATCATGTGAATTAACACAAGCTGGATCGTGAAAATTAATTTTTATAAAAATTATTTTAGGTAAAATTATTTTTATTTGATCATGGAAAATTAAATGGGAGGGCTAGCATCACATAAAAAATTATTGGAGATAGCCACTCAACCAATTTAAATCCAATCCTTTCAAAAACCGCATTTATACGATTAAACATGGCTTTTTATCATAAAAATTAATTTTGAGGCCAAAATTAATTAAATGTATTTATTTTATGATAGATCCATAATACTTGAGCCATTGTAAAGCATCAAATACCACTAGAAAAATCAAAATACGTCAAAAATATGATCCAAAATACAATTTTTCTAAAAATTTTCCAGGGGATGTGCGTCATGCAGCAGCTGATGTACGCCATACATAGACTATGTGTGGCACACATGGCATGTAAATCTTCAAGAAAATCAAATCTGTCAGTACAAAAACGATCTACATACCAAAATAAGCATTTTTAATAAAGATAGTACCTCATTTTTAGCACAAATCGGCCTCCGTTTGGCATTTCAAACAATTAATTGGGTAATTAATTTAAGGATAAAATTAATTAGATCTATGCAATATTTGATAGATCTAGAACCGTAAGTGCATGAAGAAGCTATTGGAGTTGCCAGAAAAATCAGATCCGGAGCAGATCAGGCAAAAAAATGATGTTTTCTGTGAAAATCGGGGCCTATGTGCATTGTACATAGGCCCATGTTCACCATACATAGGCTATGTGTGATGCACATGAGCTCATGTGTGGTGCACATGGCAGAGAAAATAGAGGAAAATCAAGGATTTTTCAGTAAAAACCTGAGATCCAGCCCCAATCTAGGTAGATCGGAGCCTGAAAATGGGTTTTCACTCGTAGATTTGCATCCAACTCAAGAAAAATAATTTTAAAGTTAAAATTCCTTTAGATCCAGCAAGTATTTGGCAGATCCAGGACATTCAAGGCATGAGGAGGCCTTAAACATCACTGAAATGGCCAGATTGGGTAAAAAATCGAAGCAAAACGGGAGAAAAATGACATTTTCTTTGAAATCTGGAGCCTATATACGCAGCATATAGGCTCATGTGCACCATACATGAGCTACATGTGGTGCACATAGGTCTATATGCGCAGCATATGGCCCATAAAAAATAGAGGAAAATAGAAGAAAAATGGAAAAATAGGAGGATTTACCTTATTCCAGCAGAGTTTTCTTCTTGATCTTCGCTCCAAATGTGTTTAGGGAGCCTAACTAGAGCCAATTAGTCTCTAAATCCCTAGAATTAATTAATTAAGTGTTTAATTAATTTTGGTGGAATTTTGGCAAAGTTTTAGGTTGCTTCTAGTGCAAATTTTGGACCCTTATGACAGACCCCAAGCTCTATATTTATAGAGCTAATTTTGGGCGCGGTAATTTTGTAATTTTGGGGCCGGATTTGAAAAATTTTAAGGGAATGTGTGGCATACATCATGTGATGTATGTAGCACATAGCCCATATGTTGAGCACATGGTGCCATATGCGTAGCACATCACCTCTTGACCCATCGCATGGGGCCCACTATGATTGTATCGTGATGTGCACCGCATTTCAAACAAGCGTCATTTGATATTCTAAGACATTTTCATGAAGAAAATTTTTCCGAATTCGATCCCGAAACGGCTCCCGACCAAACGTCTTATTTAGGCTATGTGCGGTGCGCATAGTGCTATGCGCGGTGCATATGGCTATGTGTGCCACCCCATATGAGCAAAACGGGATGCATGCCGTATGTCAAACAAGCATCCTTTGATATTCTAAGATGTTTTCATGAAGAAAAGTTTTCCGGATTTGGTCCCCAATCGCTCCCGACCAAACGTCTTATTTAGGCTATATGTGGTGCGCATAGTGCTATGCGCGGTGCATATGGCTATGTGTGCCACCCCGTACGAGCGAAATGGGATGCGCGCCACATGTCAAACAAGCATCATTTGACATTCTAAGACATTTTTATGAGTAAAAGTTTTGCCAGATTTGGTCCCAAAAAGGCTCCCGACCAAACGTCTTATTTAGGCTATATGTGTTGCGCATAGTGCTATGCGCGGTGCACATGGCTATGTGTACCGCCCCGTACAAGTGAAATGGGATGCGCGTCGTATGTCAAACAATCATCATTTGACATTCTAAGACATTTTTGTGAAGAAAAGTTTTCCGGATTTGGTCCCAAAAAGGCCCTAACCAAACGTCTTTTAGGCTATATGCGGTGCGCATAGTGCTATGCGCGGTGCATATGGCTATGTGTGCCACCCCATGTGAGCAAAACAGGATGCACACCATATGTTCACAAAGATGCAAACGACATTCTGAGTCACTTTGCAATTTTAAGTTTTGCCAAATTCGGCCCCGAACGACGAGTTTCGCTAATGGGCCCGTTTTGGACCTATAGTGCCCAATGGCAAAAATGTGGCATTTAGCATGCCAAAAGTCATGCCTCATGTAGGCATCAGTGAAAATGTATTCTGTGTGTACAGAACACTCAAAATAGGCTAACTCGAGTGATGGGTCCTACCTATGCACTATTCATGGTGAATAGTGCCCAGGGCCCAAAATGTAGTATTTTGCATTCTGCATAGTTTGTCTCGCGTAGGCAACAATGAAGTGTGTTTTGTATGCATAGAACACTCAAAATAAGGAAATCAGGGTGGCGGGCCCTGCCAGGCATCGTGATGGACCCCACCAGCTCTGACTTATTCTGTGCACCAGAATACTCAGGAGAAGCCATAGAGGCCTATGTGCATAATCGGGGTCGATATCGGGGACTAATACCAAACCAAATCAACAGGAACCCAAAATTGCATGAATGTGAAAAGTCAGGGTCAACAGTTTACCCCCTGATCAGGACCATTGTGAGGTGACATAAGCGTAAGTTGTCAAAATGAGATCTTATCATAGCATGACTTTTCACAAGGAGTAGGGAGCATACCCGACTAATGCTCGTGTCGAGGCTTAATACTCATGCTGAGACTCATGGGGGTGCTCGCATTGAGGCTTGAATCTCAATTCTACCACTGGGAGCCCGGTGCTTGGGCTAGAAGATCAAGGTTGATCCATTGCTCATGCTGAGGCTTATGACTCAATTCTGTCATTGGGAGCCCAGTGCTCGGGCTAGATGATCACGGCTGATCAGTGGTCCTCAGTGGGACTGATGGCTTTGCTACAAGTAATTCATCTGAAATTGGTGTTCAAATGCCTATGCATTAGGATTCAAGAACTAAGGGCTTGGTTCTGTGATCACTGCTGGATCATGTGGTCAACTGCGGGACCTAAGAAATCATCTGCTAGGTTAATTCTTGTGCCATCATAAAAATATCAGATATCTCCAAATTGGCATTTGGGATCCTCTGCTGGGTCTCTGACATTTTTGGTCGATGGTTTTGATCAGTAAATTTCCAGTTCTATCACTGGGAGTCTGACATTTAGGCTATTATGATCAAACCTAACCGGTGGTCACTACTAGACCGATGGCTTCCTTGCGATTAAATCATATGAAGTCAGTGTTCAGATGCCTATGCGTTAGGGTTTTGCAGTCAAATGCTTGACTCTGTGATCTCTGCTAGATCGGGTGGTTCAGCAGCGGAACTAGTGGTGACCGTCTACTGGGTCTAGGTGATCAACCATCAGATCTGTTCTCACGCCATCAAATGAGTGTTGTTTGTCTCCAAAGTTAGCATTCGGGACCCTCCATCGGAATACAACACTGTCTGGTTTTAGGATGCAGTCGACCCCCCGAGACCCTTAATCAGTCCTGAGCTACTCACTAACCGAGCACACGACCCGTAATGCTTACTTTGGTGCTCGTTTTGGTGATGCAATCACATAACGATTTCCATAGACTCCCATAGGTCCCGAGCTCTTGCTGAGAAGGTGAGTTTTCTGTAACTCGGTTCAGTTTTGAGGGTTTTTGGATTTGAAGTTTAAGCTAATTTTTAGTGTGTTTTGGCCCATGTTGGGTTTAGATTAAGCACTAGCTAGTGTTAGACTTAGGTATACGAGTGGTTATTGAGTCGGTTTTACAAAAAATGGTGTTTTTGGAGCGGGTTTTGCCATGTGTGGCACACATGAAACCATGTGTGGCATACATGGCATCATGTGTGGCACACATGACCCATGTATGGCGCACATGGGGTCATGTGTGGTGCACATAACAGTGAGAAATGGCCTGGAACTTACATTTTTTGCCATTTTTCAAAGAATTAGGCCTGGAGGTTCATGTGTTTCGGTTCGGACATGTAGAGTTATGTCCGATGTATGAGGAATTCGTTGCCATCCTTGGGGTTACCTGCAGCATGATGATGATGCTGATAGTGCCAATGCCTATTGGAGATGCATTCTCGTATCTGATCAGGGCTTTCATTTTAGTCCGCTAGAGATGAGGTCTCTTTTGACTGTGGATGGCTCTGTAGATCTCATTACCATTTTCTGGCTATGCAGCCAGAAAGCTATATAAAACCCGTCATAGCTGAGGGTAGCTGGATTTGGATTGCTAGCATAATTCCTATTCATCGATTCATCTGGTCATGGGGATCTGCTAGTCGAGCCTGTCGTGAACCAGATGATGCAGGGTCGGACCCCTTTTCCATGATCATGGCAGAGACAATCCTTGGGCTGGATAGAGTGAAGCGAGGATAGTCTGAGCACTTCAATGGCAGTCTGCTTCTCCTGCAGGTGAGAATTCTAAGCAACTTTTGCAGGTTTTCAACTTAGAAAAGTACATTTTTCACCCTAGTTTTTTTTTGCATGAGTCACCTTTTGCAAGGTTTTTGGCTCATCGGGCTGTCGATTTTACTTCATACCCTAATATTTTTTTTTGCTTGAACTACCCTCATTGGGTTTTCAGCTCAGCGGGTCGCTCTAACTTTTGCCTGAGTAGCCTTTTGCAAGGTTTTCAACTCATCAAGCTTTTTTTTTATCTTGTTTTATTTTATTACAGATCTGGCTTCAAGAGAAGCTTGAGATCCTGGCACTGCCAGCAGGGGACCCACAGAGATACCTTCCTCATAGCCATATGTGAAGGGACTATGCCTTCGGCGAGGCAAGGATGATGTCATTCCAAGGCTAGATTGAGTGGATGGGAACCCGACCTGAGAGTGAGATCAGGTGGAGTTGCCCATGGTGGCACATATAGTATGTTACTATAATGACCTACATAGATTGCTTCCCGCTATCGGGATTCATGCGTTGCACGCACTACAGTCCTGCTAGGATCTGTCGTCAGTATGGCCATCGACAGAAAATACCTCGATTGACAGAGTTTGAGGGGGCAAGGTTGGTTCCTCGCTTTGTGGGGCATGTGGAGAGGACCTGGCCTCGTCACTGGATAGTGCTGATAGAGATTCCTGGAGCTGGATCCTGCCACTAATGATGAGTACAAGTTGTGGGTGCTACGCCAAACTTGAATCCTGTACTACAAGACATTGTTAAGCAACCTGAAGCAGGGATTCTAGGGGTTAATAAAGATAAAGATATGATTGCAAGCAGAATTAAATCCCTTAGTCTCTAAGACTTAGTATAGAGCAAGAAAGATATTGATCTCAGGGAGTTCTGGTATCATTTCAATGCTTAATTATAAAGTTCATAGATTTCTAATACTGTTATGTCACGATTTGGATAGATAAAGATTATAATTAGAAAGATAAGTATTGATTCTTAAAGATACAATTAGTTGAGT
>CANYBF012316905.1:0-10733 GCA_948192965.1 Dalechampia spathulata | reverse complement strand
TTGATTGTAAATCTGCTAAAGATGTTTTAGAAAAAGATGTTAAAAATTTAGCTTCTAAGCAAATATTTGCAAGATGGCAAGCTATTTTAAGTATATTTGATTTTGAAATTGAATTTATAAAGGGTAAAAATAATAGTATTCTTGATTTTCTTACTCGTGAATTTCTACAGAATGACTGGACGAAAGAAAAATAAAGGAAAAGAGGTAGTAAAATCCAGTTCTTCTTCTAATAAAGCCCTTTTAGACCATTCTGAAGACATAGTAAAACCCATTAAAACCACAAAAGAAGACCCTAAAGCCCTAGACCTTAAAAAATGGATTGTTGAGATGTCTCAGTCTCCATAAATAGTAAAAGCCCTCCAGAATATTGCATCCTCTTCAGCAGAGGAATCAGGTAAAATCTCTGAAACTAAAGCGATTGTGCCCGCTATAGGTACGGCTAGTCTGTCTCAAACAGTAGACAGTAAAGACTCATCAAATCCGTTAAAGGCTGTGGATTTGCCAAAATTTCAAACTGGCCATTATACTTTTTCAAATTATTCTAAATGGGTAAATAAATCTGCTTTTGATTTTGAAATAGAAATTGAAGATGTTTTTAATAATATTAATCCTTGGGAAGTTTTAAAAAAGTATTATCCTGAGAATTGGTATTTTACCCCAAAGGATTTAACAAAACCTCAAGAATACTACCTAAGTATACTTGAGGATTCTGAGTCAGTAAAAATAAAACATACTTTTGATAAAAAAATATTAAAAATGTTATTGCCTACTCTTCTATACAAATTAAAAAAATTATTCATCCCTCGGATTGGCCAGCACCCTATTTGTATACTCCTGTAAAATTTAAAGTTTTAAAATCTCATTATCTTACGTATAATTACTTTGACTATGTTAAAACATGGAAAAAAGTATTCTGTATTCAAAATCCTATGTATACTCATTCATGATTAATATATTTTGATCAAAATATAAAGCCTAGTAAAATCCCAAGTTGGTTTTTAAATTGGTGGCAATATTGTGGTATTTCTGATGAAATTTTATCTCAAGAAGTATTACTAGCATACCAGTATTTTAAAACCAATTTTAGACCTCCTCAGGTAGATAAAAGTATTCCTCCTCTCTTATATTATTGTATGTCTTTCTTTCCACCATGGGTATATCAATGGTATTTAGACTTTCAGTATGTTTCGGGAACATATATTCCCGCTATAATAAAAAAGCATAAAATAAAATGGTGGAATGCTTTTAAAAATACCACCACAGAGATATCAGTAAAACAATGGATGGCTAAGAGGCAAGCTCTCACATACAGTGGAAGGGTGACCTTTCAAGATCAACCTTCATTTGGGTCCCAAAAGGCTCAATGTCAAGCTATGTTAGCAGCAGCCAGGACGCCTGAAGAGTATAGTGCAATTTGTAAACAAATATTTGAATGTTTAGGTTCAACATCTAAAATAGTAAAGCTAGCAAGGTCTAAGTCAATTAAAGCATCTTCCAAGAAATCTCAAGGAAGAAGACATAAAATTCAATCAAGCTCAAGTTCGGAGTCAACAGTGTCATCCAGTACATCATCCTCCAGCTCGGATTCTTCAGATCATGCTTATAGTAATGAAGATGACTGTTATAATATAGTAAAGATGAAAAAATTAGTATCAAATTAGTTACATACAATTGAATAAGGTTATGTATAATAGATTAATACATCAATACAGGATGTTACTTAGTACTGGAAATTATGATTGAAGGTCTGTCTAAAAGATGAACAATTTATGGCAAAATTATCTATTAGTATTTTATTATCAATTTTGTTTAATTCAATTAATAAATATTTATAAATAAAATTATATGATGAATTGTATTTATTATATAAAAGAAATATATATATGATTTGTTATATCATGCAATCATTATATTACATTAAGGTTAATAATGATAATCGAGTATATACATAATTACTATTAACTCCTTATGTTTATAAGAAATTATCAAGTAAATGTGCAGTTTACTGGAGGGAATTACGGCATGATAAGGTATGAGTTACTACTTGTACAATCATTCATCATCTATTCAATAATTCAATTTGAAAAATGAAAGTATCCCAATAGGTTAATGCAAATTAAATATAGCAAATTATGAATGTGTAATAAGCATAATAGCTGGTGTATTTGCATGAACTGATATCTTTAATTATAATAAAGATTATTTACTTATATATTGGTACTTTTGATGCTTTAAATATATGACACGTTATGAAATAATTACGAATGATAGGAACTAAGTTTGTACCTAATAATAACTATGTTATAATAGAAATTGCAGATAAAATTTAAAGCTCGATAATTTAAGCTTTAGAACATAAAATATTATGCATATTTAATTACTATTTATTAGTGATAGTTATGCAATATAGAGATATTTTCAATGGTTATAGAATCATAGTTACGTCATTGTCATTATTTCATGCTTTGTAATGCAAAGTGGTATGAATATTTAATTATTTTTGTTATTGTTATTAGATATACAAAATATCAATGTATTCTATGATGTTATGAATTTACAGATATGCCATTACAATATAAACACATATGCATTACATAAAATATTTTGAATATTTAATTACTACATATTATTACTAGATGTATGAGATATTGATACATTTTGGGATAGCATTGAATTATAACTGTACCAACATTGCATACATTATAAAATCACGCATCATAAAATATTAGCATGAGATTTTAGAGGAATAAGGGAGGCACGGTTATATATATGTATAAAATATATATAAAAGGTGATATAAGGGAGGCACTAGTATATCTATATATAAAATGATACAGAGATAGAGAAATATAATGATAGAGTATACAGAGGTACTGGGAAAAAAATAAATCATTGAAAATATGCCTAGTACAGATTATGCACAATCAGAGATAGAGATTGATGTGATCACAGAGAAATAACAAGTTCACAGAAAAAGGGTGAATTCATAATAGAATGATGAAAAGATAAAGAACAGAGGAATGCATTATCCTTATGCATTCATTATCATATAGCATATTATTGTTATCCTATAAAAATAAAATGATAGAGGAAAGTGGAATGCAATGCATTTGCAATCATTGGTATGATTATTATTTAACTGTTATCTTATGAACAGAAATGATGAAATAATAGAGGTAGAGTGATGCTACACATAATTATTACTGCCATTATATGCAATATAGAAGTGTCATACTTTGATGTATACAGGCAATAACTATATGGGATTCAATCAAGTTAATATGATTTTCATATGACATGGATATACAATAAGGACCTTGTTTTCAAAACATATGAAATGTCCATAAAGATTATTGGTGAGATGTTATATGGTTTATATTATTCCTTATATTTAACCTAAGAATGCTATTACTTTATGAATTTATTATTTAAATTATATAATATTTATCACTAAGCACTACTAAGTTTTTACTCAATGTTCATTGTTTGATGAATGCAAGTCAGGGTAATTTAGAGGAACATCTGGATCAATGAGGCACCAGCATAATCAGGATAATTCTAGGACTTAAATAACCCTCGAAACTATTTTTGAACAATACAATATATTCATAGCAAATATTTTGTTATGCAACTATCATTATATAGTCTAAAGGTAGTAAAATATTTTATGCTTATAAATTAGCAAAGATGCTAATAATATTTAATGAATGAATTATCTAAACTTTATGAATATTATTTAGACAAAAAGAAAGGGTAGATGGCAAGTCATAATTATGATACAAATGTCTTATACAATAGGTGTTGCTGAAATCATAGGATATAAAATAAATTAGATATATTCTATTTATAAAATAATTCACAGATCCTTTATAGAATGATTAATGAATTTCTAATTATATGGTTTTTATTAATCATTATACGAGAGCATGTTTCACCAATCAGGTATGACAGGCATTTAAGAGAGTATTATATTTAAGCAACCCTTTAAAGGTTATAAAGAAGTTTACATAGATTAAAATATAAATGTATATTGCAATCCTTATTTTGTTGCATGGGATTAGATGCATGGACTAAGAATATATATAAGCATTTTATTTGAGTGCTATTATGGTAGTTAAACTTATAAGTACAATCATGTGTAATGAAGTTGTCTTAATGATAAATAAATAATTCATTTACATTTATTGTATTCAAAGGGCTATGAAACAATGATATAATCAGATTGATTTCTTCACCATAATCTTAATATTAAATGTCATTTATATGACTTGTTTATAATGCACCTTTTGCCTAAAACTTATCTATATAAATAAAGAATATTATGGTTAGATTTATCTGAGTAATTAATATATTTATTGGTGTTAACATGATTAGGGAATAATGCTACTTACTTATAGTATTCAGGCATAATTCAAATGCTTTAATGGATGTATAAATCTTTGTTACATCTGATTTAATGATGAAAACAATTTACTAAACAAAATTGGTTAAAGAATTTTGGAATGTTATTTTATGCAAGAATAAAGAGAGGACTATAGGAATTATACTAATGGAATTACTGATGGGTTGTTATTGGAATTTTTGTTATTGAAAGGAAAATATGTGCACTGAGTTATTTGTATGAAAAGAATGTTGGCGCCTAAGATTAATTATACATGGACAGTGGTTTTATTGGACCACGTGATTAGAATATATAACTTAGGTGTGGAAGTGTACATAAGGTGCTACCTATGAAACTATAATATATATATATATATATATATATATATATATATATACATATAATAAATTAATAGAAAAATATATGGTTATGGTGGAAATGTGCTAACCCGAAAGACTTCAAAAGTTGCCACCTAAATGAAAAAGAAACCAACTAAGGATTTAAGCGGTGGCTGGAGCTAGGAAAACAAAATATTAAAAAAAAAAGTTCTCTGGAATATTTCTGGAAAAGTATTAAGCAAGCAAGCAATGGACACGAACTACTCTCCTTGAACAAAAATAAAACTCCACGATTAGAAGGCTATAAAAAGACTACTTTGGAGATTTAATCCCATTTCAGTTTCTTACTTGGTAAGTTAGTTTGATTATGATTATGTTTGTGTTTGTATATGAATTAGTGTGGAGTTTTAAGAAACTTAAACCTGCCTATTTTGTATGATTCAATTGTTTTGCTTATGATGTTAATTGAAAAAATTCATAGATTGAACTGGGTGTGAAACTCACTTGAATAATAACTTACATGTGTAATATATGTTAGCTCTTTTTATAGTTACCGAAGAGCTCAAGGATAGCCAACCTAATGGACTAAGTTACATTATAAGAGTTATTAATGATTAATGCATGCAGCTACTGATTAATGAATAAAATCAATCATATATGTAATAAGCATATACGCCTCTCTTATTTGAGTAGGAACAAAGTAATAAACTTAAGTGGGAAAACCTGCTAAAATTGAGATTTGTTCATACAGTTTTAAGAGGAAATCATATTTACACTATGAAACTTATGCAAGAAATAAATTACGTTCTAATCTTGTTTAGTATTACATTACATGAACTATATGCGTATTAATGATAGGGTGTGATATAGTCTTAAAAAGAATGATGAGCTGATTTAATGCATAAGAATTAGGCATTTATTTAAGTAAATAGCTTTGTATTCCTCCTTCATGATATGGATAATGGGGCCATCAGTTAGAAATGTGAGTTAGAATAGACAAACTTAGGAATATAACAGAAGAGTGCATGGAGTAATCGATAAAGTGGTGAAAGAACTTAGAATTTCTATAGTTTTATTAATCATATGAGATTAATTTGCTTAGCAGTAAATTAATTATAAGTGAATGGTGAATGAGCAGGTTATCATATGGTAAATTAAGATTGAACTAAGTTATTCAATTATGCAACACCATGAGTATTTATGGTTGGAATTACTTAACTGTAAATGTTCTATAAATTCAAGTTAAATGAAGCATTAAATGCTTTGACATTAAGGCAGGAGTGTTGTAGAATTCAATTACTAGAAAATTTGAATTAATAATAGCTCTAAGCTAGATGTAGGTTGCATTTGTGATGATAATTAATTATGACACAAACATATGCCACTTCTCAGAGATTAGATTAAATGAACCAAATGGATTAGCTTAGAAAGAGAGTCAAAAATGCTCACTAAGCTTAGAAATTATCTAGTTGGTGTTGACACCCTCAAGATGTTGAATTATCATTGTTATATGGGAATTGATTATGTAATTGTTACCTAAGGAATAAGTTGATTAGAAATAGTATCTAAGTGCAAGGAACATATGTACACATTATATTTGTACATAATTTACAACTAAGATAATATGAATATATGTATATGTATGCCCGTATAGTAACCAGTTGAATTTAACCTCAAGAATATAAGTAACATTGTATGTGTGTGGAAATAGTAAGAAGTAATGGAAACTTTCTTGAATATTTGACCAGTAGGTGAGCTGAATAACACATTTTTGTAACCCACTTGGGTAGCTCAACATCTCTCCTTATCAATATATGCATATAATTAAAATATACAAGATCTTAAAAATTGTTATAGATATGATTAAAAGTGGATGCATGTATATATATTTGAAACATTGGTAATATAGAAATTTAAGGTGATGTAATAATGTGATAGATAACCAAAAAATTGTTAAAACTAGATATTTAGACAAGATAAAAAGTTTAATGCATTACTTAAGTAAGTATTGATGTTTGAGATTTATATACAATGCAATAAACTAAAATATTGGAAAGAAAAATATATGTGTATAATAGGGAAAGTGAATAGGTGAGTTATTACCTTTATTATTCTTACTAGTGAATAAGTGAGTTATTGCCTTTATTATTCTTACTAATGAATACAGACAAGATGAGAATAGGTTGGTGCCTGTTATTTATGAACTCTATAATTGTGAGTATAAGCTATTTAATAAAAGAAAGTTACATTTAATAAATTGATACATTATTATGAGATGATCCTTAGTATGGAAATTGTGGTTGCTGGAATATATGCTTAGTTATTAAAGACTGATATAAGTATATAGAAGACCTATCTAATGGATAAATAGGTACAATAGGATTATTTATTAGTATTCGATTATCATATACATTTATCTTTATTAATTAATATTAATAAATAAAATATTTGATAAATTGTATTAACTACCAAAAAGATAATTATATTGATGATTATAAAGAAACATATGATTATTATATTTTATTAACATAAATACTACAATCATGTTATATTTAGTCATTATTAACTCTTTACATATGTAAGAGTTAGAAAAAAATAATAATAAATAAATAAATCATATATTCAAGAATGCTTATAATAAGACAAGATTATAAGCTAATATATGTATAATCTCTTATCGTATATAATTGTTAATTCAACTTAGGGAATGAAAATTTCTCAATAGGTTGGTACAAACTAGATTTAGAAAGTTATGTATGCTAAAGAGTGTAAGGTTTGAGGTATTTGTGTAAATTGATGTCTTCAATTTTCATGAAGTTTATTTATCTATACAATTGATTCTATTGATGCCTAACATATACATATTTACACATATACATCATAAAGCAATAATGAATGATAGAAATTGAATTTGTGCCTATTACTTAGGGTATAAATAATATTTCCAAACATGATATACCAATTAAGACGATAATGGTTCGATACATATTATACATTCATTACATTTTAGAAATGTAAATGGTATTGGTTATATTTATGTTTATTTATTTAATACTTACAAAAAAAAAAGAGATCATTATAAAAATTGTATTATTTTATAAAAGCAAAAGGGGTAATGGTAAATTGTTATATGTAATAGAATTATTATATTTTATTAATAATATTAATTTAATTATATATGTGTTTTATCACGCCTAGCCTTAAAAGTGAGACTAACAAATAACGAAGGCCGATTAAAGATAATTATTTTATAATTACACTTAAATAAATTAGGCTATGAACAACTATGTGTATTTAGTTGATATGTATACATGGAGGAATGTTTATTGAAATAATGATTATTACACGAGCTATTTTTCATACCTTTGATACCAACCAAACATGTCACATCTTTCGGCTACGTAACATGCTCCCGTAGAATGATTATTAACTTCCTAACCGAGGAACTCAATAATTATCCTACAAAGGATTTCATACATTCTGTAAAAAAATTTTATTTATTATTTATACATATAACTTGCATGCAAACTCATATTAATCCAAAACATTTATTGTCTCAGGTTATGATATAACATCATAATTATGTCATCACATCATCAGAGTTATAATATACACACTTTAATATTTTATATATCCTTAGTTTTGCCAAACTTACTTTATTTACTATCAGAGTACTTTATTTAAGTAGTTGCACGATAATTTATAAAGATAGAAGTCTGAAGGAAACTTAAACCATTTACCAACAAACTGTTGATATGTCCAGCTGCTTTATTGATGTTGTGGTTCTACGACTTTGCTTAGTCCTGTGTTTATCAATTGACAAACGCTGAGTATAAACTCAATGGTGCTAGTTATAGCATGTAATACAAGTAAACATATAATCCATTAGTTATAACATTTAAAAACTTAAGGCATTTATATTTCATGACGTGTTAATCCCAAGTAAACATTATGTCATATACTTCAAAATAGCATGTCTATTTCATTTGTATTTCATGTCATATGTATGAACCATTTAGCATGACTATCTTAAAATAGGATGAAATTCCAACCATAATAAATATTCAAGTGAAGTTAATATATCATTTAATCATACCATGAATTCATATCATATTGTGTCGTATGTCATGAAATATGAACAGTGCATATTTATGAGAATGCATTTATGTTATGCATTCTCCCTCTTATTCCTTGATCCATCATTCCATTTAAATGTGCATTTACTGGGTCTTTCATTATGACATAACTTTGATTCTATACATATGAGCTCATTTAACATCTTACTTTTCAATCCTATTTCTTTCATATCATGATAACATATTATTTTATTCTCGTAGAAATTTATATCATTGTGCCCAGTATAATCATTTAGCCTTTTTCTCATATCATATCATATTCTTTTTCTCCTTATTTCACCATGTCATGCTATGTCATGTTTATGTTAAATGCTTTATGTTCATGATATATATATATATATAATGCATAATTAAATTCAAATTGTTATAATAATATAATGCTATTGCATTACCAAACATTTGCCTCTTTGATCATTTAATGATCGAGGACTTCAAACATACTACCACAAACCTAGTTTGTCCTTCCCTTTGTTAATATCCTTAGGTGATTCGTGAATATTTTCCACTAATTTACCTATTCCAAAATCAATATTAATCTTTTATTAGTAATTAAATTCATCCTTTATCATTTTTATATTTATATACCACTGAATAAATCAATGTCATTTCTAATGTGTTTCTTTAAGTTTACTACCTAATATTCACCTCTTATTAAAGACTATTCCTTATTGTTTTAAAAAAATTCTTATCTCCATTTAATAAGTATACAGGCATTTTACCAACAACTTATAATTAATCAACTATTTATTAAACTATTATCATTAAACTTGAATCTGTATTATATTTATAATTTGTAACTTAATTAAGATTCTGTTGAAATTCAGTTGTTGTTAAGTCATAATTTAATATAACAGTCTTAACTTTATGCTTGCTTAAATCAGTCAATATCATATTACTGATTACCTCTTAATATCTTGTTTATATAATTCTAACAGTTTCTTATTACTATTCCTGTCTAATCTTAACTTCTGTTATCAGTTTAAGTTCAGTAATATCTTAAACATATAGGAATATATTTTGTATCAAAATTCATTTAGTCATGTAATAAATAGTTCTCTCTTAATTAATTCTGATATCAATAATATTTTAGTAATATCTTAAAACTCTGTTAATTTATACTTAACCTCATATCATTTATCATTATCAAAACCCAATATCAGTTAACTAAAATCCTTAATTAACTCATCTTATAATCAGTGACCATATAAATTATATTCTAACTTAATTATTCCTCTGTTATTCATACTTAGTCTCAGGTCTAATAACATTAAATATATCTGCTCAACATTTAATCATTAACTTATTTCATATATATGAAGTCAATCAAGTATGTTTATTCTATAATTAATAGTATACTTAACTCCTTTAGTATTCTGTTACTCCTGTTTAAGTCCTTAAGTAAAATCTCATCATAACAATACTTTATCTCTTAATTATTCACTTAATAATCTTCTTAAACAATTAATTATTCTTAAATCAATAATCATTTAAATCCATATAACAATTATAGCATATATTTCATTTAAAATCTCCTTAACCTTAGCAAGCATTCTGAAGTTACTTATGTCATAACTTAACTTAATCTCATTCTATCATTCCATTATTTACTTGGATAAACTTTTAATAACACTTATGATACTTAAATATCTCAATTTAAACTCACTATAAGTCATATTCAAACATCTCAAATTATACGTCATCATAAGTTTAATTTAAATCAACTTCCTTTGGCTTTTATTAATTCAACATATACTATTTATTATAACTTAATTAAACCTTTAAAATACCACTTATTTACTTAATTGAATATCCATTTTGTCCATTTTTTTCAATATGGCCGAATACTCACAAATCTTAACATTTAAAATTTCAATTCTT
>CANYBF012316187.1:0-13510 GCA_948192965.1 Dalechampia spathulata | reverse complement strand
GACACTGACAAGTATGAGCCCAGGCTGATCTGAGTTGCTGAGTGAAGTCGGATTTGCGATCAAGGTGTTAGGGTTTTCTCCAAGTCTTGGATTCGCCATTTTTAGACTTTGTAACAGAATTTGTTAAGTTTGTTAGAGCTTTTGTAACTGCTCTGATACCATGTAAAACTATGATTTAAAATGAGAAAATCATAGTTATTTTATTATTATGAGGTTTTAATACACGTATATATAATGTATATTTGCTAAGTAACTTGGGCTCTACTCTTTCCAATGAAATGGGCCTCTTAAGGCCTTAGACGGAGCGGTGGTAGTTAAACAGCTGCGTATTACACAACCCTTCAGTTTCAACCAAAACAAACGGCAACGTATTGCTGAGCACCCCTTCAGTTTCCAATCTAGGGTTTGCCTCCCCCTCTATCACGTGTCTGTCACTCTGTCACTAGCAGACTGCTAACCTCCCACGTCTTTTCTGCTGTTGCCGCCTCTGCCTCTTTCATTCACCCAAGACTCGTTCTCTCGTATCGATTTCTTTGGTTTCTCTGATACATTTCCTTCACAGACGATACGTTCATCTTCCTCCTCCATTGTCTTAATCATTTCTTCACATCTCCCTAATTCCTTAACTTCCTTTCTCTTTTCTTCATATTATTATTAATCCAAATACTTACTATTAGTTTCCCATATTAACTTCGAATTCTTTATTTTATGGTAATATTAAAATATATGCATGCACATAATAAGAACGATTTTCTGGTACCGTATCAAAGTGTCCGTGTAGAGAAACAAAGTGCCAAGTGTCATCTCGGCGTCAACTTAATTAACACGTGTTTCACGTAGGATTATCTGACGTTTTTATTTTAATAACGTGTTAATTCTGATTAATTAATTAATTTCGAGGTTTACGTTACCGATTCGCCATTCTCATGCACTAACCTCCAAAGCAGCTGATCGGTCAGTGATGGCATGGATTTGTAATTACTCCATGCGATATTGGACATTTTTGTCCTCGTCTAAATTCTAAAAGCTGCGATTGTGCTGCTGCCCTGGAACCCAATAGTAGTAATACTACTTACGGTTATGTATAGAGATTAGAGATTGAGAAACGTTGTCGTTTAGCCCGAGAAGATGAAGATCTTTTGTTTTTACGAGAAACGCCCCGTACCAAACGTCCTAAAATTTCTACCCAAGCCGACAGAGATCGATTCTAAATAAATAATTCAGAATCGAAATGTAATTCATATATTAAGTATTAATTTAATGGAAATGATATTCCTGTCTACATGAAAACTGTAGCTGGGAAGCTCCAAGCAGTAATTGCAAATTGACAAATCTGTGGAGGTAACAGTATGTATCAGAAAATGATTCTCTCCTGCTAAATGCTATCCGTCCATTTCCAACTATATAAAATGAGTAAGAGGAGGAAGCTTAGGTTGGATCTTGATTGGACAAAAACATTAGTCAAAAAAGCCTAATTAGTCGGGGAATTATTATGAAGAAGAAAGAAAGAGAGGGGTTTATCCTGAAAATGAAAGATAATAAGAAATTAGGGTAGTTGGTGTTAGAAATAAAGATGATGGATATAGAAGGGATTGAGCCATGCAAATCGGAAGCAATGATATAAATTAACCATATGTTAGTGTAGGGTCGATGGTTTTTTAAGGCAAAAGATTTTAATTTTTGATGATATAGGGCAATATGAATTAGACAAATAATTTCTAACCCGAGAGTAGAGTCGACTTGACTTAACCATAGATGTTAGAACTAGGGTTAAAACCAATTAAAATACAAAAACAAACATCTTTGGATTAAGCTTATGGAGAAGCACAACCACAAAACCCCAGATTCTTATTACCATCACTCACCCCTCTGATCATCCTCCTCCTCCTCCGTCGTCTCCACCTCTTCCATCTGCGATATCCGTCATTTCTGTCCCTTAACCAATCCCTAATTGCATATCTTCATCAAATTATCTTCGTTTCGTTTCAGGTTTATTATGTAGACGTACGTATTATTAAAAGTAAACAAAATTTAGAGTCGGTTTCATTTCTTTCTTCTGCTTGTTAATATACTTAAGAGGGAAAAAGTTAAATGTTTCAGCCATGGATATAGCCCCAGCAACGACTTCCCCAGTGGCCACCAACACGAATACGAAATCACCTGACCCAGAAACTGAAACCCCAATTCGGATCCAGCCAGCAAAGCCTATATCTTTCAGTAACGGTGTCCTCAAGCGGCATACCGGCCACCGTCATCACCACCACCGCCTTTCAGCTCCACCTCCTGTTGTTGTTACCTACAAGGAATGTCTCAAGAACCATGCTGCTTCTATCGGTGGTCATGCTTTAGATGGCTGTGGAGAGTTCATGCCTTCTCCTTCAGCTACTCATACAGACCCAACTTCTCTAAAATGCGCTGCTTGTGGCTGTCACCGGAATTTTCACCGCCGTGAGCCGGAAGATCCACCTCCTCATCACCCTACTAACATCACAGCTGCAATTGAGTACCAACCTCACCACCGTCATCATCCTCCACCTCCACCTCCACTTCCAACCCAACAACCATGCGAAAGCCCCAATTCAGCTTCTCCGCCACCGATCTCTTCATCCTACCCATCTGCACCGCACATGCTATTGGCACTATCAGGAGCAATGTCAACCGCTGTGAATGAGAATTCATCAGGTCTAGCCATGGCTGGCGGTTCGTCGACGAGGAAAAGATTCAGAACAAAATTCAGCCAGAACCAGAAAGACCGAATGCATGAATTTGCGGATCGAGTAGGATGGAAGATGCTGAAACAAGACGAAGAACTGATTCGAGAATTCTGTAACGAAGTTGGCGTGGATAGAGTCGTACTTAAAGTGTGGATGCATAACAACAAGAACACTTTCGGTAAGCGAGACGATGCAATTGGCAATGGCCGAAGCAATAATACTACAAACATGGAAGTTCATAACGTCGGTCATGTGGGCACAAATGGGTCTTCTTCATCTTCTTGAATTGGGTGATGATAATAAAATGTTAGCTATAGCCAGATCAATAGAAAGAGTAAGCCACTTCTCTGATTTTGTTTTCTTCTCTTTTAATTTTAACTGATTCGAGGGGAGAAATTTTTATCCAAAGGCTCAGAAAAATATTAACATCAATTCCTGTTTCCTGCTAGTGTCTGGTGCAGCCTTTTGTTTTTCCTTTTTCCTTGAATTTTCCTGCCAGTGTTCTTCAACTTTACTCATCTTTGATCGATTTCAGTTGTCTTGAATTTGAATCTAATGTCACTTCTAATGGAACAACGGAGGCAATAGTGAGGGAGAGAATCTTGTTATCTTCTGTCTGAAAGAAACAAGCAGAAGGTGGGTGTCATTAATTAGGTTACATAATTATTCTAACATTATCTTTGTTATCTTCTATTAAAATACTAAGTCAAGTTTAGGAGTTTGCTAAGATAGAATATAATATCGCATAATCATGTGTGATTTACCTTTCCAGATAAAACATAAGAAATGTATTCAAATCATGTCGAAACCCTTTTCCAATCATCACCAATTGCCAATCTTTAATTCCATTATTATGGCTATGTTAATTAGTGGTTAATGATAAGCCCACTTTGTGATTAGTCATGCAAATTATACCACTTTATGTATGTATGCAATAAAGATAATTCGAGGGCTTTTGGGGTTTATTAAATGTTAATAAAGTGCATAATAGGGTGTTGGGTGCTATGGGGATATTATATTTGATACCTAAATAACTAGAGAAAGTCCTAATAATATATGATAGCACATCCAATCTCCAACTCTGGTGCAAATTATTTTATTATTATAATTCACTTAACTTTCAAGGAAAGAATAAATGATAATTAATTAGTTCTAGCAGTAAGAAGATTAAGGGAATGATGATGATGACAGAATTGGGTACTACTTGCATGTTCTATGTGGAGAGGTGTCTTGTCTTTGCACTATTCTGTTCCCATGCCTTGTTATGGGTTAGTTTTTTGGTTTTAGGTAAGTGATGAAGTCAGTAATATTGTCTCGTGGGGCACCTCTTCTGCCCTTAATTTTACATCCAACGAATTTTGAAAAATCAATATCATACATAAAATAAATAAAACATATTCTAATATGGTTGATTAATTTATTTTATAGCATATAATTTTCAATGTTATTATCATGTTTCCAGTTCATTATTTTTAGATATGATGGAATTTCTACGCACCAGTCATTATATTACGACGTGTTTCGGATATCTGACGGACATCTCATAACTGTTTTTGATTTCTTTTATTATTTTTTTCTAAAAAAACTGTTTTCTATAAAATATTAATTTCTTTTTTTTTTATGTAATGGCAGCTTTAAACGACAATATTCTAAAAAAAGGAAATTATATTAATTTATCTTAAATTATATCCCCTCTATCCGGATCCATATGATAATGTAAATATTGAAAAATAAATAATTAAAATTGTTTAATTTTACGAAAACACATTAACAATTACGTGATTAAATAGAATTAATAGGAATGTAATTAAAAAACATATAATATTATTATAATTAAAAATGGAACAAAAGAGTATAAAAAAAATATAGAAAATAAATGAAGGAGCGGATGTCGGAGGGGAGGACTTCGAACCGATAGTCCAAGTAATTAATTTAAACTCATGTATTTTTTTAAAAAAATTTTGGAACAAAGTAGTTAATGAGAGTTAGGTTTTGAATTAAATGTCTAGATGCATGTCCATGAAATTCCATGGACAACTACCATATCAGAACACTGCTGAATTTTGACATTCAGAGGATAAGAATTCACATGCTTTTTTTTTTTTTTTTTTTTGAATTTCAAAAAACCCATAATCTCTTCTTTCAAAAACAATCGCAGCCCCAGTATCTTTTTTTCATATATTTTTAAAACCAAAAAATATGAATAATGGACCGACTTCGGCAATAATGATGTAGAATAGCTTAACAAGGGAGTTAAGTCGACGTGGGTAATGATTGATTGACCAAGAAGTTGAATTAATGAATTAATAATGAACATATCTTAAGAGTAATTTAACTTAATCCCAAAGTTAAAAATAAAATAAAATATTAACGATATTAGGTATAGAGAGCATGTTGTTAGGATTTAGTAGGGAATGGACCGACTTTTAGGCACCATAATATTCTCTTCTTTGTGCACGTGAGCCACTTAGCTTCTTCATGTCGTTGCCTTGTAGATCTTTTTTTTTTTTTTTTCCAAAATTATTCCTTTCTCTTTTCATAAAGGATATATGCAATCCAATTGTTTTTTTCTTTTTAGCAAAGTAAAGTTTTATTAATATTAAAAATAAATTTATAATAATCTGATAAATACGTGTGTGAATGAATAGTGGTTGTAATAATGCTTAAGCTTAAAGGAGAACTGGTGGTAATAGTATAAGCATAAAGTAAAACCAAAGGAACTTGTCAATTTTGAATTAAAATTTTTCAAAAAGAGATATTTATTTGGATTGTTTTGAATTAATTGAATTTATGTATTATGGATAAAATTATATAATTATATGAAATAAAAATATTCGAGAATTTTGTTATGTTCTTTGTCAATTGATGAGAAAAGAAATAGAATATGCTAATTCAAATACTCTAACAGGGCACCAGATATATATTATTTTGAGTTATATTGATTCTCTCGTATTTGTATTTTTATTTGTATTTTATTTTATTTCAAGTATTGAATTGTAGTTCAAAATAAAAAAAAAATGAATTTTAAAATATAAAATTAAAAATATGATAATTTTGATTAGTTTGATAGAATATAAATATTTAAGATAGGGGAAATAATTCAATTAAACACTTGTATTAAGGTGGCAATGGAGGACCACAAAATATTATTTGCAGCATAAAGATCAGTTATCTGTATATGGTGGTCCAACCAAAATTATTGACCATATGCCTTCTTTATATATATATATATATATATATTTATCTAAAATTATGGACGTTATTGTGTTTTTGTGTGTGAATAATTTTAGTTTCAGAACAAACTTTTTGGTTGATGAAGAATGTTAGGATAGGGGGTGAGCATTAGTTACTGCTTTAATCTAATTTAACCCGACATCTATGACCGATTAATTAATAAGTTTATGATATATTAGTATAATTACTTTTCATAGATTCTAAAAGGTTCATATTCGAATGCTCATCATTGTATTTATAGATTTTTCAATTATTCAGGACAATATCTATAATTGATTAACCAAAATTAATTCAATATTAAATCAAATATAATTAAAAATCTAGATATTGAATAAATACAACCAAACTCAACCAAATAACATATTAGATCAATTAATTTCTTATAATTATAAAAATATTTAAAATATTAAACTTTGGATCATTTAATTAATTGAATCTTAATTAAATTTATTTTTATAGTTTGTTTGATAAAATAAATTTTTTTATAGAAGCAATATTTTAAATTTTTCTCTGTATTTTTATTCTATTAAATTTATATTAGACATTCATAGATGTTACATTTAACCTAACTAAACCTTATTAATCTTCAAAATTCATTATTTTAATAAGTATTGTATAAAAATAACAATAAATGATAAAAAAAGCATTATAATAAAATTGAAATTAAAGGAGATATTCGTGCAATTAAGCTTTAATATGATATTGATTACTCATGCAGAGGAGCATAAATAAAAGTGGTGATAAATGTTTTAAAAAAAAAGACAAAGAAAAAGCCCAATGGGGTTGACCCCAAGCAGGGAAACAGAAGGTAAGGTTTAAATGCATGGCCTTAATGGCAATGGAGATGATTGAGAGAGAGTGACGTCGTAACTGTATAGCAAATGATCCATAAGCTGGAATAGCTTATGCGACGAATCTAGCTTATAAATCTTAAGGATTGTGAAAAGACATTATCATGTTTGCATCGTAGAAGATTGTTTTCAATGATAACCTTTTCTTCCATTATCTCTGTCTCTTTCTCAATTATTACTTGGTTTCATTTTTATGGATCATCCATGAGCTTTGTCTCTTCTTGATCCACAGTTTTTATCTTCTTTAATATTAACCCTAATATCTCACATGTAAATTCAATTTTTCTGAAACATTTTCTACAAAGGAGTTTGCTTCTTCTTGGGTGCAGCCCAAGATTGATTTTATATTGTTCTACACCCTAAAAATATACACTTATTCATGAAACCCATTGTATTAATTTAAAATCACAATACCATATTAATAAAGAGGCAAAATAAAAATAATTATCTCCGTTGCAGCTCTTTCCTACCAGCAAGTATGTATGAATCCATGGGAAAGAAGGATGATGTTAGCAATGTGGAGGGTGAAGTCCCATGGGCTGGATTTTGGTTGGGTGTAAGGCTATAAGTTAAATATTCAAACCTTTGTTCTTGTATTTATTTGTTTAAGTCAAATATAAATTTTAAATAATTTATATTTGACTTGAACAAATATTTTTAAATATTTTATGTTAAAATTATTTATAAAAAGGATGTCCACTAATTAGCCAAGAGCCACTAACAATCTCATACTTAACTTTATTATCATGGGTTATGTTCACAAAAAATATTTATTAATTTTAATTTAATAATGTATTTTGTCAACTTGTATAAAATAGTTTTTGATTAATCTAATATTTGGTCCACATAAAATCTATTAATCATTTTGTTAAATCATAAACGTGGCATGTCATGAATCGAGGAACATGCAAAAGTAGCCAGTCCAATCAAATCTTATGATTTAGTTTATTGTATCAATAAGCTTTATTAGGAACCTATTCTTATGCCACAGTTAGATTTAACATATTAAACTAATGATAAATAATTAATGATTCTTATATGTTCAATTATCAAATGAATAATACTGTGATAGTTAATATAAAACCAAATGTAAAGTTTTGATTTTGCTGACTAATAATTGGTTGTTCCATTGGACATTTCTAAGCATATATACACTTGGCAGCATTTCCCTTCATGTCGTTGAAGGACAAATTATACAATAAAATTAATATTTCATGCAAGAATATGAAATATAATTACAATATAATATAAGATATTTATAAAAGTATAATTTAAATATGATGTATGCTAATGATAAGAAATACTCATGCATTAAGTTGGTACTGTGTTGTTATTACACGTTACAGTTCATTATATATAGTTTCTTTCATGCAAGAAATTCAGATATTTCTTCAAGATATTGGTTTTTAAAATTAAAATTGACATCTACCCAATTCAAATATAACAAATACCGAATGTTCGTTCCCTCTCTATAACAAGTGCCTCATTTCAACACTTTTGCTTATACATCTCACATGGAAAAACCTCTAAAACAAGACTACCGAATGTGCATTTTCCCTTTTGGATGATAAAGAGACATGAAAAATCAACAAATATTCATATCCCAAATATCCACTCTATTATATCTTTAGAAACACCATTGATGTAAATGTTCTTTATATCCATGATATTTTCATGACGTATCAAACTTCAACGTTGAATAATTTTAGATCTTGATGATAAAATATAATAATATATCCATTAATTATAGATGAAAGTTGACTTTATATTTCACAGCATGGATGATGAGTTGATGATGTATAATAGTTTCAAAAATAAACAGAGACATAAGCATCAAACAGATTGTTAATTAAGGTTTCGTGGACGATTAATTAACAATAATGATGTGGATGGTACGATTTTCATAAATGCATTGATATAAAAAGCTTGGTATAACAGTGGAGCAAGTTGCAGGTGTGATGTCTGTTTGGACTTGCTTTCACATTTCAATTATTCCGGTTGGTTTTCAAACACAATTAACGAATTAAATTTGTTGACCACAGAAGAAAAAAGAGATTTAATTATGGGTTTAATTAGCTTTAATTGCCTTTTAAGTACGCTGCTAAGTTAAATTTCCATCATAACAACCAACATGATTAGATATGTGGACCTGTAACCTTTAAACACAAAGTGATAATACAATATGGATATGACTAACGCATTGGGAAAAAGAAATATTCCATTTCATTCCTTTTCTCCTCTGAGCCTCAAGGGATAATATTGCAAAAATTGTTAATAAACCTGCATCATTAACTAACAGTTAATGGATTAGGTTAATCACAATTATTAAGCTTCAAATTGAATTTTAATAATTTTAAATTAATGTACTTGATCATGTAATTATAAAAACAAAAGGGAACAAATAAAACAAAATCTCAGTCTTCACATTGAAATAATTATAATAATCACACCAAGTAGAAATAATAATCTGAATTAATCCAAACTTTACACTCATAAATAGAGAAATCTTTCTAGCTACTCAATATAATTATAATCTAAAACAATATAAGCTAGTTCGTTTACTTCAACCTTGATACCACCAGCAGTATATAGATGGTCTCATCATAACCCTAAAATCTGTAAGAACACTCACAAACTTAAAATCCAATCCAATCATCTCAAATTCAACATAGATAAGATCGCAAACGAGATTAATTTCGATTCAAGGAAGGCGAAGAACAATTGCAAACTACCTGCTCGGTTTCAACTTCCCTTCTATGGAAGTTCCTGTGGCAACCGCAAGCAGCACAAGTGAGTGAAGCCACCGTACCTTCTTCATCGCTACAAGCCATGAATTCTCTGCACCCATCAACAGCGTAGCCGCCGACATTAGCCGCATGATTCTTCTGACACTCACCATATCTAACGCTCTGAACTGTGAAAGATGAAGTTGTGGTTGTGGAGGAACTTCTTGATGACTCTAATTCTCTTCTCAACACTACTTGTCTTTTCCTCATCTTGCTTCCTTCTTTTTCCCTGGAATTTTTCTTAAAATTCTTTTCGATTCTTCCTTTGAATATCTTCAAAGGGTTGTGGTACAATAATTATGGATTTTTTTTTTTTTTTTCTGGAGAGAAGTATGCTATAATTCTAGCAAAAGAAGAGAGGAAAACTAAAGGAGTAATAAAGCGAGGGAACTGAATCAAAGCGCCTGCTTTTAGGCTCTTATTGTAAGCCCTAACCCTAGAGGAGAGGGTATATTTATAGCATGTAAAGCTCTACGCATATGGGACCTTTAGTCTTTATTACCGTTATTTAATTATTTAACTATAGCTTCAAATTATTATTTAACTTTTTATATTATTTACTACTTCGTACTATTTTTATTTTTTGAGATAATTTTCTCATATTAAGCAAAAATGAAGCTTTTCCTTTATTCTTGAAGGATATATATATATATATATGTATGTATATTGTTTAAAGGATATGCATTGAATGGTAGTGGTTCTTTCTTTCATAATCCGAAATCTTGGTTTAAGCTCATGCAGCGCATTTGAAGCTTGAGAGAAAGAGTTTGCATTTTAATGAACAATCCCACATGAACTAATGTTACCATGCAGTTTAATAACTTATAGAATTAAACCCTGCAAAGTCTGGTAATATAATATGAAATTAGTGGGTTTGAATTTAGAAGAATTATGCTTATATCAAAACTATATTAACTCATTAATAATTAAAAAAATTCATGTTATATTATCCTTAATTCATTAATAATATAAAATTAACATATAAGATATGTTTATAATAAAATATTTATTTATGTTATCTTAACTTGCAATACCATTATTGTAATATTATTTTATATCATATCAACCCATCATATATTTATACTTTTTAATGTTTATTGATTAATTATTCATTTGCGTCAATGTAATCTCATTTTATATTTGTCCTATGTCATTAATGTATTAATTATATTAATTTTTATATTATATTATACATATATTAATTAATTAAATCATGATGAAATTTTCATAATAATTAAATTGATAAGGGTGAATACTACCCCAAATCAAAACATGTAAACTCAAATCGTCAAACCTGAACATATAGGAGTACAAATTAATTCGCCAATAATATCCCTAAATTTAGAATAAACTATCCCATTTCGAAAAAGGGTGAAATCAACCCAAAATGCTGAGAAACTCAAGGCGTAATTGATTTTAAAGCAGAACAAATAAGCAGTCAGTTTCTTTAAATTAATTTATACCGCTGCCATTGATGATGCTCAAAGAAAGCTTCCGTCAACTGAAATTCATACTACTCTAAATAATGCAGGGGCGTCGTTAAAGCCAGAGGGGAATCAACAGGCTGCTCCCCCATGGATATTGCAAATACCCATCAAAGACACGATCCTTCGTCACCGTTTTGATGATATCAGTTTAACTTTTGAAGTCAATGTCTTATCTTTCTTTCTTTCTTTTTTTTTTTTCCTGAAACCGCTTCTATTTAAAATCTTCCAATAAAATAATTGGAAAATGCAAATATATACTGTAAAAAGAATTATAAAATGATAAATTTAGAATATCACGCAAAACCAGAAAGGTTTCCGGTGGGGTGCATTGATACGATGCCAACAACATTTGTCTAGAGATTGACCTAATTACATGAGTCTGTTCTCTGAGATTGCCAAACTTGTACGAAAAGGTTTTTTTTTTTTTATTTTAGCATGTAATTTATGTTTGGAAAAATCAACATTCTAACAACTTTCTGAATTTTCTTTTTGTCTTTTTGCTTAGTTTTTTGTTTAAGCATCAAAAATTCAGAAGAGGTGGGCTTACACCATGAAACAGAAAGAGTCTGATTTCATGACAAGATTATCTGTAACAGGAGCATGTAATTAAGGTTTAGTTAGTCATGAACCATGTTACCCTTTTTGTCTTTTTGATTTTGTAAGTATGTCATATATTAAACGGCACATAATTTAACTCCTACGAGTTGCATTGTTAGTTACATTAAGTATAATAAAATTATTAATTTCAAGGTTAATGATGTGATCCTTCTTTTCTATTCCATCAGCTCGCAAGCATACCAACGTTCCTTTTACTTCAGTTTATATATGTACATGCACGCACGTGTATGTGTATGTGGATGTTGTACTAATCATATTTCTTTAGATTTTTTTTTGGTTTTCTTTATTATTATTTTTACGGGTTTAATAGATTTTCTTGGTTAGAATCATGTAAAATATGCCTTGCACAACAATTCAAAAGTACTTGAATGTTGTAAAGACTAACTAATACAAGTTAAGATGTTATAAAAATTATCACTCTTGTAAGCTTTAAATAGAAGAAATGAAAATCGGAAATGTTTTATATTTACTCAATCCATCTATTGATTATGTTATTTACAATTCCACTCTTCATATATAACTTTACATGAGATTATTGAAGTTAGTGAATTTTTATTTTTAAGGATGTAGCTTCCATTGATGTCTATACCAAAAGCTCACGTGCTCATCCACGTGCTTAAATTTCTTTACCAAACTTCGTTTTGGAATCTTAGAGACTAAGGTTGATATTTTTGGGTTATTAGAATTTAATTTAATTTTTTGATTGAAAATTAGCATTTTTCAAGATTTATAACTCGATATTTTATTTAATTTAATTGTATAATATTTGATGAATGTATGAATGTTATGTAATTAATGAATATATTTTTAAAATAAAAATCATATAACAAATAATAAAATATCATATAAAGTGAAAAAAATATTAGCTTGTAAATATTAAATTGTTTAAGTTTGGGTATAATTTTTTCATATATCCTACAGTTAATGGATTCATGTGTTAAAGATTCAATTTTGTTTAATTATATGTTAAGTGCAATTGAATTGTTAAATATCCATCTTAACTTATTCTATGATCTATTTTTAAATGAACAGTAATCTGTTGAAAATTTAATATTATTTTATTGTTTGAGTTTCAATTTTTTGATTTTTAGATGTTAAATGAAGAATTAAAAATATGTAGTTAATATAATAACAAGTGATTAAGCTTGAGGATTATATTTATAGATAAATTAAAATCTTTGAGGAATTTTCATGATTGATTACAAACATTAATAAGCTTTGATTTGATTAATTATCATAAAAATAGGAGTTTGTTTGATTAAAGTATAGCTAATCTATCTTGAAATAGAGTTTTAAATATTTTAGAATTAATCTTTTAGATAATTGATTTACTCAGAATTGATGATTATTATATTGACGAGTTATACGATATTTAATTATGAAACTCAAAAATATTAATGTTCTTGATTATTGTTTACAAGTTCATTTGAATTTGCCTATTTGTTTATTATTATTAGCCATTTTAATATTTATATTTAACATCTATTTATTTATTTTAACAATTATAATTGTTTGAAGTCTATCATTTAACATGATATATGTGAAAATGATAGTTATTTATAGTACTTGTAAAAACTATACAAAACACAAAAATGTTAAGTAGAGATTCAAACTCATATAGCATAATATCAAATAATTTACATTAAGGCCAATTTAGTATACCTGCATACATGTTTTTTTTTTCTTATTTTTAATTGTGAGATTCATACATGTCTCAAGATGCCATTAGCATCATCATTTTTGTAGAATGCATTTGAGAAAGGTGTGTGTGTATATATATATATATATATATATATATATATATATATATTATACAAACA
>CANYBF012315281.1:0-17350 GCA_948192965.1 Dalechampia spathulata | reverse complement strand
CTTCTGCACTGTTCCAATATCATGGACTTCAATATATAGTTTAATACTCCAAGTAAAACAAGTTCATTTAAAACATTGTACTATATAATGAATAATGCCTTTATTAATGAAAACGTATAGTACAAATACATATGATGCTCTAAAGCATACACTAACAGGATGGACTTATTCTTGAAGATCATAAATGCACCTTTCTGTGAAGTTCCCTTATTTACTGACAAAGTTCGTACTGTCTTGAATGAGATTCAACAAGTTGAGAAGATTGATGTTTCAATTCCCAAGAAGCATCTTGAAGATTATGTTCAAAAAATCAACAATCTTCATGAATATGAGTCTTCCTTAGCTTCTAAGTATCACGTCTTTTGGCTGCGTAACATGCTCCCGTAGCATGATTATCAATTCTCTACTTTAGAAAATTAATAATCATCCTACAAAGGATTAAAATCTTAATCTGACAAAAATGCAAAGTTTTTTTTTTCATACATAACGAACTACCAACTAAAAATAATCCATCAATTTAGTTTAAAAGATAATTAAACATGTATTAAAAATCACATACTTAAATAATACACACATTATTTCATTTATGTATAATATCCCTGGTGTCATCATAATGTTAATCTTATAAAAATTCCAAACATAATAATTTATATGTATTATTTAATTTACTGCCATTATACCTAAAGACTAAGTTGCACGCTGTTCAAAGAATAGAAGTCCGCTTTGAATTGTGAGTCCGCTATCAGAGTTTTTAGATTAGCTGCTGACATTGCTAAATCTCGTGCTCTCGTGTGTTGCTAGTGCCTAGTTAAATAATAATTATAAATATTATAATACTAAAAAAACATCAATTAAATATAATCATAATATTTCAGTATTCATACCAAATAATAATGCCATATACATTATTCTATAAAATTGTCACCTGTATCCATTTTTTTTATTCCGATGAAACATCAATACTAATAATATGATTCACATCATATTATTAGTTTTGACATTCCATAATTTAATTTCTTCAATATGTATATTAAATGCGATGAAATATGCTTTTGAGAGTGCAATATATGAATTGCACCCTCCCTGTGATTTTTCTTTGCCATTATCATTTCATTATCTCATTTATCTATGCACATTTCTATACTGAGTCTTTCATTTCATTTTATTTCATTTCTATAGTTCAACAAACAAGAACCCATTTAACATTCTTTTCCTTTCCATTTGATTTCTTGTAGAAATCCATTAAATAGCCCAGTATATTTTTATTCCACATTTTTCTCACACTCGCTCATTTTTCTCCTTCCTCTCCATGATATGTCATGCTATGTTTAATGTGATGATGCATTATGATATGCATGACAATTATATGAATTATTTAATATAAATGTTCATTTAGTGTCATAATATTAATTTATTAATAATGTTCCTTTATTGATCAATTAATGATTAAGGAACACTAACACAAACCTATAATAGCTTTCCCCTTGTCTAAATTGTTTAATGGTATACGTTGATTATCCTCACAATCACCTATTTTATAAAACAATTACCTATATTAATTATCTATAATTCACGCATATACAAGCACATTGCATTATATATTTAAATATTTTATTAATTCACATATATTCAGTCAATTCATAATCTAAGACACAACTTAAATTAAGAAAATTACACTTGTATTTAAAAAGAAATCACTATTTTTATTAACTATATTAACCATCATATAATACAAGTCAATTTATAAAATATATCATATTAATATGATAAAATATTTGTATTTTTGAAACCTAGATTAAATAAACTTTTAAATGATATGTTATTCATATAATAAATTCATTCTTTTAAATAAGTACTACTTACATTATTATAAAATTTCATAATAAATTATTTTTAATACATTCAAAACCATTGTATTACTAAATTAAAATAAATTCGATATCTTAGTAAAATAGGCTTAAAAACTTTCTAATGACATATTATACATATCCTCATTTATTTATCAACATAATACTTTAAGAAAATAATTTCAAAGGTTTATTTAAGGTGTATATATATATATATATATATATATATATATATATATATATATATATATTAAACCTTAAGGACATAATCCTTTTTATTTATCTTTTGAAAAATCATTTAAAAATTAAATTAAACAAACTTGTTTACTAAAAAGTAAATTTAAATAAAATTTTAAATAAGCTTAATATCATAATAAGTTTAATAAACTTTTAGATAATACTTTACATGCTTATAAAAATTATTTAATAAAATGCCCAATTCCATAAAGACAATTTAGGATTTTAAAACTATAGGTCTTTCTTATTATTATTATTATTCTTATTATTTTTTTTTATTTTTTAGTCCAATAAATAAAATCTAGACAAAGCAATTTTATGCCATTAAAATAAATTCAAAAAGCTTTTTATTTATATTACACACACCCATAACTTACTCAACCATGTAAACACATTAAAATTTAAACAAACTATTCTACACATCTCAATTTTAATCCTTTAAAAAAAACCGCCTTTCATCTAAGCTCATTTTGGGTATTTAAAAATTCCCAAAATAGAACATTTTTGCAACCAAATCAAAACAGATTTAATGAGCCTAAAAAAAATCCTACCATAGGCTAATAAAATCAACCACATATTATAGTTATAAAAAAAATAAGTTTAATAAACTTTAGATTAATATAAAATATGCTTAAAATTTTTAGTTACATTGGCTTTCAAATTGAACATTACCGCAACTTCATTTAGTTTTTCTAAATAAACCAGTCTTTAATTAACATATCTTGCAATCATCAATTAAATTTTCAAACATACTTTCTTTAAATACATTTAATCAATAATTAACCCTTCTTAAGACTATATAAAATTCATATCACATATGCTTAAATATATATATGTAATGAACTAATGCCTATTTCATAATCAAACGCAAAAACTCCAAATTTCATTTTTAATCTACTATACAACTCTAACTATACTCTACATAATAACATATAACAATTAAAATCTCCACAGCAACTTAATCTTCTTCCTAAAACATACAAATTATTCCACATCGTAAAAATTCTTTACCTCCATGTAAAATTATTTCTCAATACTCAATATAATCATCATAGTAAAATTGAAAGAGAGCCATGCCAAAGAAGAGAAGAACCAGAAAATTATCATCATATAACAACACACTTAAGTTGTTCATGCAACTTCCAATATACAAAAATATATTCATGGCACTGCATTTCCCCTTGCATATACTAAACAATTTATAATAACAAGTTAATTTAACTAAGAAGCAATTCGGCAATAGTAGTTCTTTAACTTCCACCTCACAAAATTTCTAGAATAAAAACCCATCTTAATAACAATCAAACGGTCATTCAATCACCCAACTCCATAACACTTAAACATTAAAACATAAAAGAACTCACACACCCAATAAATCCCTTACATAACTCACTTAATTATATCTTCTCAAGCTTAAATATAAAAATAAATCATACATGCATGAGGAATCAAGTGAGAATCAATTGCAAAATCAAGATGAGAAGGAAAAGATTGATGCAGCTAAAATGAAATGGAGAAGGAAAAAGGAAGTTTTCGATTGAGTTTAGAAACTAAATTTCCAGCTATACATGTAACTCATATAGATATAGCTCAGCCAAAGAACCAACAGAAAGAAAAAGAAAAGTTATGATGAAAGAAGAAGGAAATCTGGACATGTGTTTCAATGAATCCTAAGAAAAGAAGAAATGAAAAACCTACAGATGGAAAAAGGAAGAAAAAGATAAGAAAAGAAGGATGAAATGTGATGGTAATAGTGTCGGGTTTTCTTTGGATAAGAAGGGTACGATTTAGGTTTAAGGATGGGAAAGGAGTGGTGAATAAACTTTGATCCAATATCTTTTAATTCAAATAAATAAAGTCCATTAGCTTATATTACAACCCAAAATTCCACTAACTTTAAACTTATATATATATATATATATTTAGATTATATAATATATCTTTTATTTATAATATATATATGTATATACATCCATATAGTATACATGTAGATATACGCCATAAACCATACTAATACTTATATATATATATATATATATTAAAAATAATACCATAATCAAGTATATTTATACATATATCTTATAATTACTCATTATATAATATTTTAAATCATAATATATATAATAAAATACAATGTGATTCAATAAAATAATATATATATTCATTAATACATGATATAAATAATATTCAATCATATTTATTTATATAAGTATATTTATAATTTTTTTAAAAACATCACTTAAAATTTATTTATAAAATAGTCATCATGTAAAAGAAATCAAATACACACATATATATATTTTATACCCTTTATAAATAAATCTTACAATTCCATTAATATAACAAATCATAATATTATATATAAGATATATTATAAAATAATAAAATATCATATAATTTAATATAATAAAATAAAATACAATAAAAATGAAATATTTCCATTTATACACGTTATATACGTAATAATATATTTTATACATACCTAAAAATTATTTTAACTTCTTATTTATATATATTTTATGCCTATATGTTTACCATCACTTAAAATCAAATACTTAATTATTTGTATTAAATATTCCTTTAAATTCTCCATACAAATATAACTATATTCCTTCATATAAATAAATTTTATTAATAAAACATACGTCTATTTATATCAAATATTCCTGACAATTCATATATGACACTTATAAAAATAATATTCGCACATTTATCGAGCAATTCATCACAACATTAAACTCATATATCAACACATCATTCACTATTTAATCATTTCATCAATTATTATCATATCCAAAATCATCACACAAAACAAATAATACATCTCATAAATATTCCATACAATCTACTAAAAGTGAGGACGTGACACTAAGTCATCAAAAGAGTCTCATTTAAAGAAACTTGGGGAAATTTTCAAGAGATTAAATAATGCAAGATCTCTTAAGGTTGAAGCTTTCAAGAAGCACAACTTAATTGAGGATGAATTACTTGAGATTGACAATGAGATTCAAAGACTTCATGCAAAGAAAGAAAGATTTAAATTCTCTTTAAGTGATGCAGAGAAGCAAGTCCTTGATGTCCAAGCAAACATCACCAACATTGAGGAAGATAAATTAGTTACAGAGAATACCCCTTTCCAAGATCCAACTGAAGAAGAATCTTTGCAACAACTTAGGAATGTATTAGAGGCAGAAAATGTTGACTTAAGAGATTTTGTATGGAAGCCATAAGTTCCATTTTCTCTTTTTAATAGAATATTCATTTTTTCATTAATAAACATTCTTTTTTTATATACATCACTTGGATATATATTTTATTTCACTTAGCATAATACTAAGTTTTTTTTGATTTATTTAATTGAACTTAGCATATTACTAAGCTACCTACGTACCTTCATTAGAAGGATCAAGTCAAATGTAGTTCAATTACAAAGAAATTTTTTTTATTTGGTTTACCATGCATAGTTTTAGCTCATGCAGGCTAGGAGCAAGGCTGAACTCTAAGCATAGTATTGCTTTAGGAACTTACCATTGATTGGTCCAATACGCACTCCATCTTTATCAATAATCTTGTATGTACCATTTGAATAGACTTCTTATACAACATATGGTCCATCCCAATTTGACAAGAACTTATTGCCCTACATCAAGATATGATGATTGGTCTTCTTATGGCAATAACAAGATCTTTAACTTGAAAAGATAGTGGCCTTAATTTCTTATTGGATGCTCTTGATAACCTAGCTTGATAACATTTTAAGCGTTGTTGTGCATCCAGATACCTTTCATCTAAAGCTTCCAACTCTTGAAGGCATAATCAAATATTATCTTCATTTGAGAGTCCTTTTTGAACTGCTATCCTCAAGGATGGGATTTGTTGCTCAAGAGGCAGTACAACCTCCACACTATAGACAAGTGAATACGGAGTTACTTGTGTAGGTGTTTGGTATGTTGGTCCGATAAGCCCATAAAGTTTTATTGACCGATGTGTAATTTTTTTTGACTGACTTATAATCTTCTTAAGAAGATTACATAAAGTTTTGTTGAAGGCTTTAACAAGTCCATTAGCTAGTGCATTATACATTGAAGAGTAATGTTGCTTGAAATTAAATTTCTCACATAACTTATCCATTGTTTTGTTATAAAATAGCCTACCATTATCCATTATATTGGTCCGATAAGCCCATAAAGTTTTATTGACCGATGGGCAATTTTTTTTTGACTAACTTATAATCTTCTTAAGAAGATTACATAAAGTTTTGTTAAAGGCTTTAACAAGTCCATTAGCTAGCGCATTATACATTGAAGAGTAATGTTGCTTGAAATTAAATTGCTCACATAACTTATCCATTGTTTTGTTATAAAATAGCCTACCATTATCTGTTATAATGTAACGAGGCACACCATACCAGTAAATGATATTTATTCAAATGAAGCTTGTAACTGTCTCCCTTTTCACTTCTTTACATGCTTCAGCCTATTTAAAGAAATAGTCTGTCGTAGCCAATATGTAAAGATGACCACCTGAGCTTTTTGGTAAAGGCCCTACTACATCAAGTCCCCAAGCATCAAAAAGCCAAGATGTAATAGTCGAATGAAGCAGTTCTGGAGGTTGGCATATTACGTTTGCATGAAATTGCACTCTTGATATCTTTTAGCATATTCTATGCAATCTTTCACCATTGTAGACTAATAATACCTCATTCTTTTAATTTGAAAGTGAAGCTTTGGATCAACTTGATGAGCCCCACACATCCCTGAATGTGCTTCTTGCACAGCCTTAGCAGCTTCATTTTTCCGAAGGCAATGCAAGAAGATGCCATCAAAGGAATGCCTATAAAGAGTCCCCTTATAGTAAATGAATCTTAAAGCTCACCTTCTGACTTCAGTTTTATGGTGTGTGTCTTTGGTCAACTTTCCATGCTCCAAATAATTAATAAGCAGTTATTGTCAATCTTCTACATTAGTCTCATATATAGAAATATGATTCACCATCTCTTTTTCACCTTTATTTTCAAGTTGAAGTGATGATGGCACAATCCATCTTTTATATACAGGAACTTTAACCACACGATTTGGTAATGACAATATCAATGCTAAGTTTGCTAAAACATCAACTTGTTGATTATCATCTCATGGTACATACTTGATTGAGAAGTTATCAAATTGATTAAGCAGCTTTGAAGCATACTCATAATAAGGCAATAAATTGGCTTTCTTTACTTCATACAATGAGAGTCCTTGATTGACAATCAACTTTGAATCTCCAAATACTTCAATATTTGAGATCTCCATGTTAGCTGCCATTTCCAATCCAAGGATCAAAGCCTGATACTCTGCCATGTTATTTGAGCATTTTTCTTTAAGGGTAAATGCAAATGGCAGAACTTCACCTTCAAGACTAAGGAAAATAACCCCAGCTCTTGCCCCCTCTTGCTTTGCTACTCCATCAAAGAACATCTTCTAAGGTTTTAGAACTTCTATAAAGAAAATTTCTTCATCTAGAAGGTCATTAGAAAACTCCTAATGATTAGGAATTGAATGATCAACTAGAAAATCAGCATGAACTTGGCCTTTAATTGCCTTTTGAGGCACATGGATAATCTCAAATTCTTGAAACAAGACTACCCATTTAGCTAATCTTTCAGAGAGGATAGGTCTTGATAAGATGTACTTGATAGGATTTGCCTTCAAAGTCAAGTGTGTAGTATGAGCTTGTAGATAATGCCTTAATTTTATTGTTTCAAACATTAAGGCTAAGCACATCTTCTCAATGGGAGAATAATTTAATTCAGCCCCATTCATCTTTCTACTAAGGTAGTAGAGTGCATCCTCCTTTCCTTTATCATTTTTCTATGCTAGCAAAACCCCTAAAGATCATTCATTTGTTGATGTATATAAAATGAGAGGTCGCCTGATTTTGGTACATTTAGCATAGGTGGGTTCAAAAGATAAGCTTTTAGGTTATTGAGGCATTAACACATACTTTATCCCATTAGAAAGGAACATCTTTTTTTATCAAGTGACTAAAAGGTTGACACCTTCCCGCCAAATTTGAGATGAACCTTCTAATATTGGCCAATTTTCCTTGGAGGTTCTTTAACTCATGAATGTTTCTTGGTTCTGGAATTTTAAGGATGGCATCAATTTTAGACTAATCAATCTCAATCCCTTGATGCCTCATAATAAAGCCAAGAAACTTTTCAGTAGATACCCTAAAGGCACACTTCAAAGGATTCATCTTCAAAGGATTCATCTTCAAATTATATTTTCAAAGACGCTCGAATACCTATTGTAAGTCTTGTAAATGATTAGTAGCCTTACTTGATTTTACCACAAGATCATCCACATAACATTCAACATTTTATGAAGCATGTCATTGAAGATCTTTTGCATAGCCTATTGGTATGTTGCACCTATATTTTTCAATCCAAAAGGCATGACTTTGTAGCAATAGATCCCCTTTGGAGTTCAAAAAGTTATAGCTTTGGCATCTTTTACTGCCATAGGAATTTAATTATATCCAAAAGATCCATCAAGGTATGATGACCTCTCATAACCTGTTGTAGAGTCAATCATGATCTTAATTAGAGGTAATGGAAAATCATCCTTTAGGCAAGCATTATTGAGGTCATGAAAGTCTATACAGATTCAAAGTTGTCTATTCTTCTTTCTTACTGGAATAATATTCGAAATCCAAGTTGGGTATTTGACTTCTTCAATGAATCCAACATTAATCAACTTATTGACTTTAGCCTCAATTTACGGAAGCTTCCTTTGAACTTGTTTGATCACCTTTGCCCCCTTTTTGATTGATAGGTGATGAATCGTGACCTTGGGATCAAGTCCTTAACCTCTTCTTAAGCTAAATTTTCACTTAGAAAAATAGGACGGGAAGTGTCATCAAATGCCAAGTCAATGTTCTTTAATTCATCAACTGTGATGTTGTTCCCGTCTTCAAAATCTGGTGGATCATCTTCTTCACTTTCCTCAACCACTGAATCTTCTTTATCAATTTTAGTTACACTCAAGTGTAAAGAAGTGGCTATGTCATCATCCTTATAATATTGACCAGATGTCGAGCCTATGATTACAGTTGTTTGTTGTTTAACTATTAGTGTTTCACCAGCCTTGACCATCCATTGACTTTGATGCTTCATATGAGAAGGAAATTTACTCTTAACCTCCTTGTAGTCCACTTGCAAAGGTGAATTCTTATTGACTTTCATCTTTGCTTTATTTTTTAAAACTCTAAGCCTATCATAAACTGAGCTTTGACTAGGTATGGAATTATCTTGAGCCCCAAGATGATCAAAAACTGAAACTTGATTTGAAACGGTTCTTAGTCAATCAAAAATTAACATTCTCAAAAATTTTATTAGATTTTCTTCATCTCCTGCTAAAATGTATTGTGAGGTCCCTTTATGGATTTTTAACCATAATGATTGGATGTATTGTACCCCAAACCTTCTCTTGAAGTCTTTAGAGTTGCTTCTCTCACCTTCTAAACTTTATGAATTCCATTGGATAGGTCCTCTTTTTGCTTAGGCTTTGGTTCCTTTATCATTAAGGTTATAGCTTTCTCACCTATACCAGCTTTAGCAAGTAATTTATAAGCATTTGGATTAAATCCATTTACTCTTTTTATTAGAAGTTCTCCATGCTCCATCGATGATCCTTGTGATGGTCAGATAAACCTCAATAATGGTGGTGCGGCTGCTTTTGATATTACCAGTTTGTCAATGGAAGGACCAAGTCTTGTAAGTCTTGCTTAACATCCTCTTTAGCTTTGAACAATACTTGCCCTTCTTTTCTCCTTGAAGCTGGAACATAATGCAGTTTTCAATTTTCCTTAAGAGACTTATTTAATTAGATTGAAGGCTCTCTCTTCCCCTCAGTTGGAAATAAAGATGCTCCTTTCTTGGCTTTAAAAGAGTCATTCTCTACTAGTTCCTTAGCTGCTTTAGGCTTAAATTGTAACTCCTCCTTCACGCTTATCGCCAAGTAAAATTACTATCTGTAAAGTATGACTCGATTTCACTGAAAAGATTTGTATTAGTTACCACCCTTCTTACCTCACCATTCTTGTAATACTTGAAGCATTGATGGAGTGTTGAAGGCACCACCTTATTTTTGTGAATCCATGACAAACCCAACAACATATTATATATTGTTTTAGTATCAATGACATGGAATAGAGCACTTGATTCTATTTCATCAATGTATAAGTCGAGATAGATCTTGCCCATTGCTCTTTGACTGCCTTGGTTGAATCCTTAAACCATCAACCGGCTTTGCATCAACTCATCCATTGGGATGCCAAGCTGTTTCAATGTCTTTAAAGGAAGAACATTCATAGCTAAACCATCATCTACCAGAATCCTTTTTACTTTTTGCTCGCAAATGAATCTGGTGACAAATAATGGCCGGATATGAAATTTTAAGCCAAGCAACATATCATAGTTGGTGAAGGTGATTTCTTTTATGCATGAGTTATATGTGTTTCGATGAGAACAAAATTCTTTATCCTCAACTTCTTCTTGCATCATTGAGTCTTGTTCTCCCTCCACTTGATAACATGTGAAAACTTTAGGCATGTAATTAGCTAAGGTGATGGGCATCCTTGATTCTTACTCAAATTCAAAATCTGGTTGAGGGAATAGAGATGCCTTTCTTGATCTCTTAAACTTCAACTTTTTTAATCTTAAGCTTATTTAAAGCCTTTGGTGATCTTCTCTTCACTTTCGCTTTTCGAGGACTTGGGCTTGATTTTAGCAAAGTTTTGCATTGACTCCTTCGTTGTTTCACAAGGATCCACCCTTCATCATTAGAATTGCTTGAAGTTTTGCTTCATACATGAGGACTTGATTGAAATGCCTCTTCATGCATCACCAAGTGTTGAATGCAAGGAACTTTAATAGTTATGGGTTTAAAAGGCCCAAAACTAATTTCCCCAAAGAAAATACTTGAGGGCCCAAATCCTTAATGTTAATCATATTTGAACTTGCTTCCTCTTCATCGAAAGCAATTATACCTTGTGCTTTTAGCTCCATAATTTTATCTTTCAACACAAATCACTTCTCCATTGGATGACCTAGAAAGTGATGGTACTTGTAATCAGCTTGCTCTAGACGTTTCATTAGTGGGAGCTCAATGAGTTTAGCTTCAAGTAAATCATCAACCATACTTGAAACATTAGAATCAGGGAAAGGAAATTTTCTTACCTTTCCTTAAGAGAAGCAATCTTCCTTTCTTGACTTTGGAAAGCAATTGGCTTCATCTCCTTCTTCTTTCCAACCTTAGAGTTGATGTTGATTGGAGTATAGCTTACAGCTAATGATTGCTTATTTTCAGGCTTTACATTAAACTTAACGGCCTTACGTACCTCTAACTTCTCCTTGCCTTTTTTTGGATCTTGTACTAGGATATTTTGATGATCAACATCCAAAATACCAAGCTCTATATCATGGGCATGAGTCACCAATTCTTCAAAGGTACTTGGTTTTATTCCTTGAAGAATGTAACATAATCCCTAATTCATGCCCTTGATGCACATGTTGATTGCAGAGGTTTCAAAAAGATGATCTTTGCAGTTCAAGCTGAGATTCCTCCATCTTTGGATGTAGTCTATCACAAGCTCATCTTTCCATTAGTGAGTTGCAGTTAACTCGATCATGCTGATAATGTATTGAGTGTTGTAGAAATGGTTAAGGAATTCCCGCTCAAGTTGCTCCCAATTATCAATTGAACCTGCTTCAAGGTCAGTGTACCAATCAAAGGCATTGTTTTTTAGAGATCGGAAAAATTGCTTGATAAGTAAATCACCATAGGTGCCAGCATTATTGCATGTTTCCATAAAAGTGAGCAACATATTATCTTGGATTGCCTTTGCCATCAAACTGCTGAAACTTTGGAGATTGATAATTTGCTGGCATCTTTATCAAGTCAATTCAAGGAGTGTATAGCTTTTCATATGAGTAAGAATGTTGTGTGGATGACTCAACTTGCTCCTTGATAGCTTTCTTAATAAGCTCTTCCAGCTAAAGAGTGGAGATTTGGTTGTTAGCCACCACTTGAGTGCTACTTATAGCCTTTGTTACTGAAGCACCTTTTTCTCTTTCCTGATTAGATGGCGAGTTAAATGCTACCTCAACAATAGCCTTCCCAGTCATACTTGCTAGCTTTGCAGTCAAAGATGCAATTTCATCATCTTTTTCCTTGGTCTTGCTCATGAGCTCTTCTACCAATTTGGTCAAGTTGGCAACTTGTTCTTCAAGTGACATAGTGTTGGTCATCATCACAGATATAGTGCCAACAAATCTTTTTAGAGAAGAAATTTGTTGATTTGATTATGGAGTGAAACTTCTACCTTGACTTCCTTCCTCGTCACAAGACTTTACTAAGGATAAGAAATTGGATTCCTTTAACACTCTAATTTTTACCTCCATCTTTGGTGAAGGCGTCACTTGTTGTTATTCATACAATTGTATGATCGATTTTATCTTTATTGTTGTGTTGGGACTATCACCAACATTTGATCCACCAAGCGATAAGATAGGAGTTTGGACTTGAGTAGCTCTTGAGCAGAGGTTGTACTTCCTTGGTACCATGGAGTCACTCTTCTCAGATGCCATTGATGTTGAAGATTTGATTTCTTTTTTCAAAATTGAAGATGAGAGGTAGAGACATCCCATTGGGCATGCCAAAATTTGTAGTGTGTAAAATCTATAAAAAAATAAAAATGATATTAAATTAGAAATTGAGCAACAAATAAATTTATTAATTTGAAGTGGGTTACAATCTCTAATATACAATTATATAACAAAGAATTTAAATCCTCTAATTTGAATTTCAAAGCAAGAACTTGATTCAAGGGCTTTTATAGCTTGATCTTGAATTAAACTTGATTTTTTGATGAAAAACATGATTCAAGTGCTTTAGGGACTTGATCTTGAATCAAATTTCACCTTGAAGGAAGAACACCTTGATGAACTTGATGAACACCTTGATGAATTTCTTGACTGCCTTGAATGCCTTGATGAACTTGAAGAACACCTTGAGGTCTTAAAGACTTAGAGAGCTTGAGACTTGAGAGCTTCTGGCTTCCAAATGTGTGTTTTGGAATGAAAAGAAGGCCTCCTATATATAGTGATTTGAAGGAAAAGAACTTATAGATTTACCCTCACTTCAAAACAATTATCACTTATTTATTTATTATTTTAATAATATTTATCATACTATTAAAATAATTTAAATTTAGATAATGAACCAGATAATCTTGATTGGTTTAAAATCTATTTAATTTATTAGATTAAGATAATTATTTAATTTAATTATTTTATAGATCAAAAATATTTGTTTAATTAATTCATAAAATATATTTCATTTATTAGATTAAAATAATTATTTAATCTAATTAATTTCATAGATCAAAAATATATTTAATCGATCCAAAAATTAATTTGAATTTTTTTATATCTACAAATACCAAATACCTAATTTCATCAATTTGAACAAATTAATTTTGTTTGGTTCAATGCTTTTGAGCAATTCAATTTATTTGTAAATATATATTTATTACTAAATGAATTCTCATGGATGATTTTAACATAAAAACTCTAAAATTCATTATATTTTTTCATTTTGTGGTATTTTTATTGATTATATTATATTTATTTAGTTTTATTTTATTATAAATATTTGAAAATAAATATATACCATATCATACTAGTATATAATATATATTGATAAATAAATATATTCTATATATATTGATAAATATATGTATATAAATATGTTATTCATTGATATATATCATGATATATAATTGTAAATATGTTTATACTATATATATATATTTTTATATAAAATATTGTATGATATATATTTAGTTACTAGAATATACTAGAAAATAAATAAATAAATATATATATATTTATTTATTTATAAATATTTACTATAAAAAATAAAGTCAATGTATATATAATAAAAGATTAGTAAAAATGTAAAAATATAAAAAATTTTATATAATGAAAAATTAAAAATATGAAATAAATAAAGAAAAATAATAATAATTAAAATCATTTAAAAAAAAGAAAGAAGAATAATACGAAGAACAAGAATAAGAAGTGTGAAAAGAAGATAAAGTAGTAATAACAACTTGAAAAACAGGAGACAACAAAAAAGAAAGAAGAAACAACCTCTAATTTGAGGAAATAAAAAAGATAAAAGAAAAAAAAGAAGAAAATCAAGATGTAAAAGAATAAAAGATGAAAAAAAAAAAGAAAATAAATTAATATCTTTTAAAGCATAAAATGATAAATTAATAATTATATAATTTTTAATGATTAAAATTTAAATATAAAAGAAATATGAAATAAGAAGAAAAAAAGATATGATAAAAAAAGGAATAATAGAAGATATATGAGAAATTGGAGAAAATTTAAAGAGAAAATATATTAAAAAGAATTAGATAAAAATGAAAAAAATTTTAAAAATGTATTTTTCGTTAAAATTAGGTATATTTGAAAAAAAATAACTTTTTCATTTTATATTTTAAAAACATAAAATAAAAATTTAAATATTTTTGTAATTATTTCTAATAAAATATTGGGTTATTTAGGTTTAGGTTTTGGTTTTGGATTTAGTTTATATTGGTTTTATTTTTCTTGTTTTTTAAATATTGACGGTGTTTTTAGGATGTTTACAAAATTACAGGAAATGTTTCAAAATATTATAAAACCCCTAAAGTGGTCTTTTTTTTTTAACAAAAATACGGATTCACTTTCTCAAAGTGCAAAACTACGACATTTTAAAAAAAAGATAAGAAACTAAAAAATTCAGAACTTCACTTTTTTCTTCTATCGGTCAAAAACCAATAATCTTATTCTTACAACAAATCTATTGATCTCAAACCTCATTCTTTAAAAAAATTAATTTCGTTTTTCATAATTCTAAATTCTAGTAGAAATTATCAAGAATAGGATAAAAATTAATGTATCATAAATCACACAAGAAATTAAAACAACTTTTTAGTTTATTTCTCTAACAACAAAATTATTAATCTTTTCTTAAAAATAAAAATTTTTTTTCCAAAATTATTGTTACTTATTTTTCCCATTTTGCAAACACTCCCACTTAATTTTACTCTATTTTTTGATCTAGCAATTAGTGTCACTATCATATGACCTTTTGATGCAATCATACCATATCTTGCTATATTTCTCGAAGTACCTCCTATTGGATGCATTAAGTTTTATTAGATACTTGTATGACTATACCACTTGATCCATATTGTCATATTATATGTTATTGTTCATTTTATCTTATTTTAATTGAAGAAAATATATTTCATTTAGTAGCCACTCATACGATTGTATGGGCATATGCAATTTATAGACTTGTTTTTTTGCTTTGTTTTAAAATAGTTTGTAATACTTCTAATTACATTTATTATATTAGTAACAATCTTTGTAGCAAGATAAAAGATATTTTATCATACCCATCATTCTTGCATAAATACTTATGGTGTATTGTGTATGTATATGATTTATCATGTTTGATTATATTTATACATAAACTATATAATTACGTTAAAAGATGGTGAAATGAATTAAAAGAATTAATATTAGAAATACTAATTATGAAAATTAGCTCTAAATGAATATTTTTGATGATTAATAAAAAAGAATAGACAGATAACTTAAGAATATATATAACAATAATTTAGACGAGTATGGTAATAAGGTGAGTTAATAAAATGCACATTTAATCATATTATATGAGTAGGATTTATTGTGTATATGGAGTGATTGGAAATTAAATAAAGATGTAATCTAATCAATGAAGAATATAACGATACTTTGCATGTAATGTAATAGGAATTATTTAAGGGACAACAACATAAACATAATCAAATATGTAAATTGGTTGGTCATGGAATTATAATTTAACTTTTAGGTGAAGAGAGTGGACAAAGAAACAAGCTACGGAAATAAGATTAGTCTTTTTTACAAAAATATAAAAAAAATTTTAAAAGTTACAGAAATATGAAAAATTGGTTTTTTTTATAAAAATACAAAATTTGAAAAATAGTTTTAAAAATATGAATTTTTTAGAAATTTATAAAAAAAAGTATTTGTTAGACTCATTATTTTGATGTTTGCATTTTTACAAAATCAATTTAAGTTAATTTAAATTTAAAATGTTGAAAATGCAAATGGTACGGGCATACGTGTTCAGGTATGGGCATATCACTATGGTATTTTGTATGGTACGGGCATATGGCTAGCTGTACTAGCTTTCTCTTATTGGAATTGAAAAATGTTGTTTGGTACTGGCATACCGGTTTAAGTACAAGCATACTGCATTTTATGCATTGGCTCATACGACTGCACGGGTTGGTCATACCACATGTCAAATTTATCAGAAGGTTTCGTATGGGCATATCAAGTGGGTGGTACAGTTGTACCACAGCCACTACCTAAATTGGTATTGCATTTTAGGCAGCTGTACGAGCGTATAGGATCGTATACGGCCATATGTGTCTTTTGCAGAAAGATTTTAAAGCTTTCTAACGGATCTATTTTGAACATTATTGCTATCTAACAGATCTATTCTCTTTATGAAGCATATATACAGTTGAGAAATTTTCTCAAGTAAGTTATTTTTGCTAGAAACAAAATCTTACTTGCAATTTGATTCTATCTCTCTCTTTCTCACTCTTTCATAACCCTAAGCTTTTACTTGTGATCTTGGGTTGGTGTGTGTATTAATGCTAGGGCATTATTGCTGTAATTAAGAGTTGAATATTATGAGTTTGATTGTAATTATGAAGGTTTGAGTGTGAGCCTTAAAAACACTAGGGATTGAATTTTTGTGAGAAGAATTCTTTGTTGTAATTGTGAAGTAATTAATGGAACCCTAAGTTGAGACTTAGGAGAAGTGGACGTAGGTAAAGTATTACATCATGATTACCCAAATGTCAAGAGGTCATTAGTTTGACTACAACCTTTCCATATCAGATTCCATGCAATAAACTCCTTTCACTAACCACTATCTTATTTAGGTTTGAGTTGTTAGTGTATGCTTTTAGAGCATCATGTGTATTTGTACCATACGTTTTTTATTAATAAAGGCATTATTCATTATATAGTACAATGTTTTGAATGAACTTGTTTTACTTGGAGTATTAAACTATATATTGAAGTCCATGATATTGGAACAGTGTAGAAGAATCCATAAAGAGTTTATGGAATGAGATTCTTA
>CANYBF012314961.1:0-11383 GCA_948192965.1 Dalechampia spathulata | reverse complement strand
TATGTGATGTGTTCCTAGCACCACTGAGATGTATTCTCAGCGTTTATCATTTGATGAACGTAGGTCCGAGTTCAGAGGGCGAGCACCGGGGCTAGAGGTACAGCAGCTGGGCGTGTCTTGGACTTCTGGAGGGACTCCTGTAGTGTTGTATATTTGTGCATAGACTCTTTTGTATTAGAATTGGCATTATACTAAATGTATTGTATAAGAATCCGTGTGATTAATGTATATCAGGGTTTTTAATTATATCATCTTGTTTTTTTTTGGATTTCTTATACGACCATTAGAAGGTCAAAATCCCTTGTAGTATAATTGTTGTTTTCCTGAGACGGGTGAGCGATGATTATGCTACGGGATCTTGTCGCATCCCTTGGGTGTCGGGTCGGGGGTGTGACACTTAATTGAAATTCTTAAATACATATTTTAAAGGACCCATAAGTATAAAATAAAAATGTAGTACACGCTTGGTTTTTACAAATAATTAGATTAAATAATTATTTTAATATAATAAATTGAATATATTTTATAGATGAATTAAATAAATATTTTTATCTATAAAATAATTAGATTAAATGATTGTCTTAATATAATAAAATAAATAAATTTTAAACCAATCAAATTTTTTAGTTTATTATCTAAAATTAAATTGGTTCAATAGCTAATCAGATAAATGCTATTAAAAGAAAAAAAGATAAATAAGGTGATAATTATCTTAATGTAATTTAAGTAGAAATTAATCACTTAAAGTGATAGAGATAGATATTTAATGTTATAATAATTTTTCCTATATCACTATAAATAGAGAAGCTTCCCTCATCCCACACATATTTAGAAGCCAAGTAATAAATAAAAGCTCTATCAAAGCCAAGGTTGAAAGCTTTCCAAATCTTCAGGTCCTCAAGTTGTTCTTTAAGATCCTTAAGGCATTTTTTAAGTTTATCGAGCCATTAAACAAGATCATCAAGATGTTCTTCTAATTTATCAAGGTGTTCTTCCCCAAGGTGAAGTTCCATTCAAGATCAAGCTTTTAAAGCCCTTCAATCATGTTCTTCTCTAAATCATGTTTAATTTAAGGTCATGCTTCAAGAAATCCTTAAATTAAATTCTTATTTCAAAATTTGAATTAGAGGATTAAAATTCTTTATTCAAATATTTAATATTAAAGATTGTATTCTATTTTAAATTAATAAAATTTATTTGTTACTAAATTTCTAATTCAATACTTTTATTTTACAAATTTAAAGCACTTATAATCAAGCAATTTAGACAATACTCAATATGGATGACTTATACGTACAAACTTTATTTCAGATAATGCATTCATATAATTAATCATTATGTACAATTCATCCTATATACATATGTATGGGTGTGAAGATTTATGATCAAAATTGGTTTAAAGTTGTAAGAATTCATTATCATAAGGTTAAATTTATAATTAAAGATTTATAATTGAAAAAAAAACATTCAAGTAATCTTTCTATAGATTTAGAAATGCCAAAATAACATTTTACTCTATATTTATAGCATTACCATTAACTTATTTACACAACCATTAATTCAAATATTAACATGAAGTATGAGGTGTTTAGGAATACCATATAATTATATTATCCACATCTGCATATAAAGGGCAAGTAATAGTCTTAGTAAGTTCTAATAATATTACACCTTGTAAGTTGTTATAGTATGCGATAATCCCTACTATTAGTGTTAGCTCCATTGTATCAAGGTCTTTACCATGAAATTATTGGAGCATGAAATGTGCCCTTGACCTAAGAGTTGAGAGTGTTGGATTAGACTAAATTGTCAAATGGAGGACCCAATTTTTGAACCCCTACAAATTTAAATGTATTAAACTTATAAGTAACTGTAGATCCATCCTTTGAACTATCATACCAAATGTCAATGGCACCAATTTCAAACCCATTGCTGGGCTGGGCTTGAAATTGATAGCAAAAAGTCTAGAATGACCTCATTACTAAGGAGAGGGAAGGAGATGAAAACCATGGATTCTAGAAACCTTGATTGGATCATGTATGTCGGTTGGTTTTATGGTAGTTTGGCAATGGGTTTATCTTGGTTGAGGGTTTAGATTTCTCAGGATGTTCGAGCCCACCCAAATCAATGAGATCTCAGATAATTGGCCTGAGAGAGCAATAATCATTAGTGTTATGGCCGTGATGCTAGTGATAATAGTAATGTCTATTGAGGTTAGGGGTGATGTTTAGAAGTTTGGATCTAGTGACTTAATGAGTTTAGCCTTAAGGAGACTCCCAAAAACCTTGGACAGTGGCATCCCAAGATTCGAGTACATCTGAGGTTGGTTAGTGTTTTAAAGTATTGGGTTTGGTGACAACAAGGTATGAGATATGTATTATGTTTGGGTATATATAGTAGTTTTGGGTTTAAGGAAGACTCCTTCTTCTTTTATCCTTAGTCTACTTGATCCTCTACTCAACTGAGTAGATATCCTAGAATGTATCGAAGGTTTAATACTTCAGCTTGTCTTGATACAATAATAATGATTGCATGATAAGCTTGTTGATTATGTCAGACTTAGATGACTTCTATATGACCAAATAACTTTATCCATCTATCTATCAAAGTAATCCATGAAGGATTCATTAAACTTTTGCTTCACCATCTCGAAATCTAGTAGAGTCATATCGAATTGAGACTTGAACTCGTACTGCTTGCAGAAAGTAGTACAAAGTGGCTTCTACTTGGCTATTATTACCTTGTTTAAATTGTGAGACCAGGCTAGCATTAATCCTTCAAGTGAGATGAAGAATAATCATGCTATCTACTCATCCAAAAGATCTATTGTACTCATCAACATAGTGTATGTCTTGAGGTGATTCTTCAGATCTCCTACTCTATTGTACTTGGGAACATTTAAGAGCTTAAACTTGGAAGGTAGGCCCTGAATTTCCTTTATAGAGAACTTGTCAAAATCAAGACCAAACCCTATTCCCTTTATCTTCATAATGGATTGCAACTATTCTATCTTCTATTCTAGTGTAGAAGTCTCAGATCTACGACTGTTATGCATATGAAGTAGAATGTTATCATCCATCTCTACCCCATTTTCATTGATTAGAGTTGGAGGAGTGATATATTCCCTTAGGCTAAGAGTCTCTTGAATATGCTATTGCAAGAGAGCTTTGAAATTAATGGATAGTAGCTTGGCCATCGACTAATTGATCAGATTCTGAATAGCGACAAGTGAACCTTCATCCAAAATTGAGTAAGCTGTCTTAGTTGGCAATGCAATACTTTTGGGAATCTATGGGTCTGTCATATTTTTGTACATGATAAAGAATGTTAGCATGGATGAATGGGTATGTATTATTTTTTGATGCATGTGGTGTAACATATATAATGTATGCATGGTCTATACTAGGAAACATCCAATATTATAGTTGCAAGATAGGAATTGGTTAGTGAAAATTGCATGAGTATGCATGTATGTGTGTTTGATAGAAAACATGAAAAGGTTAGTAAACATATAGTACACAACAATGCTTTTTACCACCCTTATACCTCCATGAAGAATAATTGGTCCAAATTCTCCTAGGTGGAATACTAGCCCAAAGTTACACTAAGAACTTAAGGCATGATTTTCTTAGTATATGAGGCAAGCAAAGGTTGATCATTGCCTAATCATATAAGGGATTACGATAAAAATCTAACAACATTTTTGAATAGTAATGTTTCTATGATAAGAGAATGTCTATTAAATAGGCATGCGATTATGAGACCTTTTCAAAATTATAACAAAACTCTGATTCTTAGTAGAGCAATATAAGATGAGGAAAACAAACCAAATTTAGGTAAATCCATTGACATGAAAGACATAAATCCACGTAACATATGACATAAGAGACCAAATTTAGAATATTGCTAAGGTTAGCTACACGGGCTTTAGTCCGGTAAAAATAGGTTAAGATCTGTCACCATGTTGTCCATAGTCTATCTAACTTAATGGAATCATTGATATAAGACTATACCTCATGTCTGTCCATGTCACATTAGATTGATGAAAACATGCTCCTATAGAAAGGTTAATAAGAACTATATAATTAGGAATTCATTAATCATTATACCTCATGTTTATCCATGTTAACTACGAGCCCACTTGAAGTGAAAGGGTAGTCTTCTTGAGAGGCTCCCTCAAAGTATAAAATAAACCCATGCTAGTTGCCACTAAATGGTTCTGGAAAATGGTCCAACTGATCCATAACATGAGTGTTAAGTTAAACCCTTCAGAGATTGGGTTTTGATAGTGAAAATTTATTCATTTTAGAGTTATCAATTTTTATTATAATAAGTGGTTAACTGTTCCTAGGTAGGTGAATTGCATCCATAAGTATGAATATAATCATACAACACATAACATGATAGTAATAAAGCATGGTAGTAGATAAAATAAAGCTATGCAATAAAGCAATAAAATAAATGGCCTATAGAAAGGGATAGAAAAGATAAGGGGATACATGCATAATGTAGTAAGACATACATATGAGTGGAAATAAATAAAATAAAAGCTTATTGTATTACAAATGATCTTCAACAATACAAAAATGAGATATCAAGTGACATCTCCTCCACTCCACTTAAGAAAAGGCAAGATAGGGATCTCGAGCAGCTTGAGCTAAAATTCATGATCAAATATGCAATTTATAACTAGAAATAACACTTTCATTTTTAACCTCATGACCACAATAACCAATTTATGATATCCTTAGCTGCTTAAGCATTTCATATGTTTAATAGTATCAAGGTAGAATTACAAGTGCATCTAACCTTTATATGTTAAGCATATAGAAATAAGTCCATTTTAGCTTTTCATTATGGATAAACATTAGTCATCAATAACACTGTTAAGGGATAGATATGTGTAAGGGAGTATGCATACATGAATCCAATATTATAGCCGGCTAGTAATTTCTTAAACATGATAATATATTTTAAAATGCTACATAATATGATCAATTCATTTAGTAATATTCATGGACCCTACTATATTCTTACTCAATTGGTTAACTTGGTAATAATAATCCAATAACTAAATACAGGTCATTTATCCTTTACTAACACTTATAGAGAAATATAAGACAAATAATTACAATTCTTTTTCTTCCATTAACTCATCCTTTCTAACCTTGTAGATATTCATACACACAATAATTAAGCCTATATGAGTTTATAGAGACTTTGAAAGTCACCTAAACTTTAATTAAAATTAGGATGATTATTGAGAACAAGCCTTCTCCTATAGTTTAAACTTGCTTTATTAAGCAACTCAATTCCTTTTCTTTTTAAGATATTCTTTCATTTGTCAAACTCTCAAAAATTATTTCATCCTTCACCTAAGTTGCCCCCTCTTTGTTTTATAGTTTAATTTTAATTTCTTTTATTAATCATACCTTATTTTGTAAGATTAGCTCATCATTTAATCATAAGCATAATGATTATGCTTTAAGCAGTGAAATCTTGTCAACATGCACTTAGTTATCCTTTCTTTATTCTCATATCTCTATGCAATATCATTTATCCCATTTCCATAATAAAAAATCAACCTAAGACTTATTTAACCAACCTTAAAATTAATTCAATCAACTTATGAATTCATATTATAATATCTTATGAATATGTTCTTGGCTCTTTTATTTGTTCTTACAACAAGAACCATAATATTCACCCTAAATTAATCCATTAAACTAGAATTACACCCTTTATTACCCAATGAATATTATTTAATTAGCATTGAAATTTTCATATATGATTTCACATTAACACACATTTCATTAACTTATTAAATTGGTATATGCAACAATCTATTATTCAAAAGTTCTTTTATCTCTTATCTACTTAAAACTCATTAAACATTATTCATATAATCATAACTTAGTATACATGTATGGCAGATGTAATACAAAACCTCATGGAGCATTTCCTTGCTCAATAAGCCATAACCATTAAGTAATATGAGGAACAATTTAGATATATCAATTCAAAAATTGATTAATTTGCTACTCATAACCACATATTAGAGTCTCAAATTGCTTACCCACCTTTTCAAGTATGAGGCTTATGGTAAAGATACCAAACCAACTCAAATTTTCATAAAAGGAGACTTGTCAAGCAATCACCTTAAGGGTTTTTAAAGGGTTTATTAAAGCATTTACTAAAGAAGACATAACTAAAGAGGGAGATGAGCCACACCATTAGAAGTCAAAAATTGACTTGAAGGAGTTTCCTTTTCCTTAAAGACTCGTTAGAAGGAATTGCGAAAAGCAATTTAGGAAAATTTTAGAGTATTTAAAGGAACTTACAATCAATATCACTTTTATAGAGGTCATTAGAGATAGGTCATTATATGGTAAGTTTCTTAAAGACATTATCACTCATAAAAGAAAGCTTGACGGTCAAGGATTAGTGGCTTTTATTGAAGAATCTAATTTGGTTATTCCTAAATCATTGCCAAAGTTGAAGGATCCAAGTTCTTTCATTATCCCTTATATAATTAATGGTGTTATATTTGATAATGATATATGTGATACATACATAAGTGTCAGCCTTATGTAATATTCCATTTACCAAAAGCTTGATATAGGTGACTTAAAGCCCACTTCAATTAGGCTTTTAATGATGGAGAGATCCATTAACTACTAATTAGGTATTCTTAAAAATGTTTTTATCAAAGTGGGAAAATTTATCATACTTGTAGATTTTATGGTAATAGACATAAAAGTGGATCAAGATGCACCCATTTTATTTATGAGGGCTTTCTTAGTCATAATTAATGTTTTAATTGATATGAAAAGAGGCAAGATCACCATGGAAGTTAATAATGAAACTATTAAGTTTGATGTATTCTAGTTGATGAAGAAATCTCCATTAATAAAAGTTTTAAATATGATCAAATCTAACCAAGAAACTAGAGAAGAAGGAGAGTGGGACTTGCTATGATAACCATTTGAGAAATTTAATTTTAAAATAAGATATTCAAAACCCCCTAGTGCAAATATTTATATAAAAAGTATAGTGCCTTTAGGATGGGGGAGGAATTTAGAGAGGATGAGTATTGAAAGAAAAGTACATATACAAAATCAATAATTAATATTATAGAGTCACATGATGAAGTTGATCTTTGTGCATAAGCGGTAATTCTAGTAATTCTTAGTAAAGATTCCTTAATGATATGTTTGGTGAATGTGGTTGATAAAGATGACAACAAAGAAAAGGTAGCTACTTAGGTGAAGAAATGGAAGCTATCCCATATGTGCATCCTCAATGGACTTCTAGATATGAAGCCCTCCACATGTTTAAGATCCTTTGCTTTCTATACCATGAAAGGACGAGGGAAAGGTAGAGCTTAAACCTTTACCTTATTCTTTAAAATATGTTTTTCTTAATTTTATTACATGTTTTCTTTTTAAAGTTACTTCCTTATTGTTTGATGATCAATTGTATATATTTTCATAAGTATTAGTGAATCAAAAATTTTTTTGGGTTACTTGATTCATGATTTAAATAGTTTAAGTCCTTATATATGTATGCATAGAATTCTATTTAAGGAAAATGCTAAGCCATAAATAGAAACACAAAGAAGATTCAATCCTACTCTAAAAGAACTAGTTTGAAAGGAAATAATAAAACTACTTGATGATGGTATAATCTATTTAGTAAGTGATAGTAAATGGGTTAGCCTAATTTATGCTGTTATAAGGAAGAGATGCTTGAGAGTAGTTAAAAATGAAAAAAATGACTTAATACTCACAAGAATAATTATGGGATAGAGAATGTACATTGATTATAGAAAGTTAAATAAAGCAACTAAGAATGATCATTTCCCTTTACCTTTCATTGTTTAAGTGTTAGAAATACTAGCAAAGTTTTATTATTTTTATTATCTTGATGGATTAAGTGGGTTTTATTTAATTCCCATTCACTTGGATGACCAAGATAAAACAAACTTTACATTCATATATGGGACATTTATCTTTAGGAAAATACCATTTGGCTTTTACAATGCACTTTTCATATCTTAAAGATGCATATTTTCTAGTTTTAATGGTCTAATTGATGAATGTGTGGAAGTTCTTATTGATTATTTTAATATTTATGGAAGTTCTTATTGATTAATTTATTATTTATGGAACTAACTTTGAAAATTTTCTAGAAATTTTTTCCAAGGTTCTTCATAGATATAAGGAATAAGGGCTAGTGCTTAATTGGAAGAAATGTCATTTTATTGTACAAGAAGGGATTACTCTTTATCATAAAGTTTCTAGCAAGGATATACAAGTTGATGACATTAAGGTTGGAATTACTGTAAATCTAATTAGTCCTAAATTAATCAAGGACATTAGAAGCTTCTTAGGATATGCTAAGTTTTATAGAACATTCATTAATGTTTTCTTTAAAATAGCTAAACCACTTTGTAATCTTATTGCTAAGGATGAAAAATACCATTTGATGATTTATATGGTCTAGCTTTTAAAACTTTGAAAAGCGCACTAATAACTACCCTTATTTTGAAGCCTCTAGATTGGAATTCTTGATTTAAGATCATATGTGATGGTAGCAATTTTGCAGTTGGTGTTGTTTTGGGGTAAAAGAAAAGCCACAAATCATCTACTATGCAAGCAAACTTTTAATTGAGGCTTAAATCAATTATACTACTATACAACAAGAACTTCTTACCATAATGTATGTGTTGACCTTGAGTTTTTGCTCGTGCACTGAAGTTTTGGGTTTTCATCGATTCGACTTGGTACAGCTCCTTAATGTCAACCCTAATTTGTACACATGCCTTTGATCATTTTCTAAGTGTTCTAGACATGTAGAGCATATTACATTTTGCTTATGGAGGGAAGAGTACATAATGTACATTTTCTGATACGCGGAGTACATAGTGCTACATACTACGCATGTCATAAAAATATACATTTAGTGGGTGACCTTTTCCCGACCAAATCTAATATGCTCCATATGGTACTATATCTTAGGGTCCTAAATGATGCTTCTTTGACCTATGGTGCACATCCCAATGTGCCTACATTGAGCAGTGCATATAGGTCAAATTTATGACATGCTGGGCATCTACTGCTATATGCTGCATATATAGGCTATATGCTATGCATATAGCACTATGTATTGTGTACATAGCATGTAATTTTCAAAAATCCTACATTGCTAATGTGATTTTCTCAATTCCATCACCCACATCTATAAATATAAGCCTTGCATTTATGGAAAAGGGTCTGAAAATTAACTAAACTTGCCTAAACTCTGTCAAAATTAAATCTCACTTAATAAAACACTTAAATAAGTCAATAATATAGGATTAAAGACTAATTAACCCTAATTAGATCCCTAATCACATTTGGAATCAAGATTATAGAAGCACAATCTGTTTTAGTGAGTTGAATGCTTATTCTCTTTCCTTCTTCCTCTTGATTGGGTTATGGGTTTATGATTTTAGCTTTGTTTTGGATGATTGGCTTCAATCATATATGATTTAATGGATCTTACTACTTGTTTATGCCTTAAATGATCTACCACGATTGTTAAATCTATTGAGATTTGAGTTTTGCTTTGCATTTTTGCCTAAAATGAGATTTTCCTTAGAATTATTTCACTACATACTGCACATATCACATGATGTATACCACACATAGCTTACATGTGGTGCACATCATATGATGTGCTATGCATATCATGTCTTGATTTACCAGAAATTTGAATTTTCTACTTGATTTTGCTTGTTTCTTGAGAAATTTTAAGGTTCTCAGTAGCATTAGAGGCTTCACAGTAGCTCTAATGATATGAGTTCATTATATATCATTCATATTTCATTAAATTTAGCTTTAAAATTAATATTTCAACTTAAATGCTCATTTAATTTGTTAATTTTTGATGTTAATGAAGTTGTTGGCTTTCGGTGGTTGAGTTTGCTATCTCCTATTGATGTTTAGTGATGTTAGTAACTCCCATTCATTATGCCTTGATCATTTGCTTATGATTTTACCATTAAATCATTTAATTACTTAATCAATGCTATTTTAATTATATATATTGTCTCACTTGATATGTTTAGCTTGATTAGACATTGATTTATTTATAAGTGACGTTTCATATGATCTCAGAAAGTTTGATTTTTCTATTGATCGAGTTTACCTAAATTGATTATTTTTGCATCATTTTTCATGATCTAACTCATGTTTATTCACTTTTTCATGATTGTTAGCACTACCTTCATTGAACTTTGGCTCTTGATTTGTGCTTTCACATGGCATAGAGTTAGTCAATCAAGTCCTAAATTTCATTTGCTACTAATGATTCTACTTGTTTATTTTACATTATCACTTGTGCATTTTTTGCTCATGCTGCTCGATGTTGACTTTTTCCCAAGTGGTTGAGACATTTCTTAATGTCTTGGATTTTGTATTGATGAAGATTATTTATAATAAAATAGCTTTATTCTCCCATTTTTGTATGATTTAGCCCTAAATCCCTTATGTATCCCCTATCTTCTTTAACCCCTTTCATCGGCCTTTATTTTTATTTATGCTGCTATGCTCATTTTATCATTCCTACATGATGTATGCTATACATGTCATGCATATACCATATCAGCTTACATGTAATACTTATGCCATGTTATCTCACATGCCATGCCTATGTGTCGCACCCTAAATTTTGAGCCTCTCGAACTGATTGGGATGAGCCGGATCCATTTCATTGTTGTATTGCCTTCACGGGCATTCCCGGTTCACCCTGGTGCAGTTCAGGGTTCAATTTAGGGTTACATTTAGGTCTTTTTGTCATTTTGAGTCTCATACCCGTTCAGGTATCCTTGGATTCTGTTAGGGTATGACACTTACCCTTTCGGGTAAGTTTTGGTTTGACCGATTGGGTATGACCTTACCCGTTTGGGTAAGTTGTTTGCCTCTTTAGTATACCCGTTCGGGTATGTTCGTAGGATCAGTTATAATTTGTAAATCTGTTATTTTGGCGGGAGGAAGCAATTTTTAGGGTTTTTTGAATTTTCTATTTTCTCTCAATCTAACTTAAAAACCGCGATTTTCAATACTTTATTTCAGCTTAAATCTAATTGAATTGGATTGAATTTGATAGAATTTAATTAGTTTTGATTAGTTTTTAATTGGAAATACAAAAAAACTTAAGCATTTGATTGGATTTTGAGTTTGATATTCACCTAAGCATTGGATAATTGGACTTCTGATTGGATTGGAACTTCAAGTGCTTGGAGATTCTACAAAGGTAATGATCTAACACCTTTCATTTGATTTTATGTGATTTCATTTGATTTTAATTGAATTTAATGCATTTTAATTGAGTTTTGATT
>CANYBF012314805.1:0-11774 GCA_948192965.1 Dalechampia spathulata | reverse complement strand
TCATCATGACATCATTAATAAAAATAACTAATTTTACTTTTGTAATATTTACATATCATTTTATACTTTCACTAATGTATTATAAATTCATAATTGTCCATTCTTAATATGATTAAAATCATAATTAACCTTATATGACATGATGCTTACATCATCATTATCCATTTATGACATCATAATGAATTTCCAAATTCCATTATACTTTCTTTTCTATATTATTAAACTTATGTTAAATAAATCATCTTAGGTATATATATATTCCAATATACTTATTTAATATTCCATTATTCACCAATCCATAATTATTTTTATATGTATATATATTATATGTTCATTTTTCATTCGTATAATTCATTTATACGATCCTTAATCATACATAATTATTTAAATTATGCATACTCCAAATACAATCATAATTTATCTTAATTTCTCAATTGCATGCATTTTCATGCATACGTAAATATTCTTATCTCGATATACGTGCATTTAATCAATCGATCCAATTTTACATGATCAAACTTATTTTTCACATTCGACTTATTCTACTATCAACTTATCATCATTTCTTAATTCCAATAGATATTTCTTATCATTAACATAATATTTATAATTTTCTATCTTGAAATACATATTTTTTCATAATTTCACATAATTACTTAATTTTTTGATCGTATAGGGGGTAATTTCATCACCAGAATCATTAATACTTTTCATACTAAAAATGAGGATGTGACAATAATAGAAGTAAACTTACTTGTATTTGAAGATTGAAGCTCAAAGGAAACTTGTTCTCTGCAAACTAGTCGTTAGATTGAAAGTGTAATGTGTAACATATAAAATAAAGCAGTTAGAAAGGGTTTAAAATCTTTCTGAAAAGTCGTATACGATCGTACCAGACATGGTAAGCCCGTACCGATTTAAAAAGCCACTTTAGAAAATGAGAAGGAAATTAGGTACGACCGTACCATCTATTGGTATGCCCGTATCAAAATATTTTTCCTAATAAATAATTTTCCTACGAGCAATCGTACGGTCGTACCACCCAATGGTACGCCCATACCAAAACAGGTTTACTAACAAACCAAATTCCTGCGATCAATGATACGCCCGTACCAATCAATGGTATGCTCGTACCAAGCTCACGCAAACAACACTAACTTGGTACGGTTAGCCATATGCTCATACCACTCAACAAAGCAATTTGGTACGCCCGTACTAAAACAGGTACACCCGTACCAATCATAGAAAACACACTTTAAAATAACAAATAACTTAAATTGACTCACACGTGACACACACATTAAAATCTTAGGTCTAATAATATATATAATAATAAAGTTTAATGAGATAAAAGTTATGTTATAAAAATGACATGTATAATAATATAATTTTATGATAGTTAAAATTATATCTTATAATATAATTTTAAATGATATATATAATAATAATAATAAAATTATGTATTTCAATAAAACCTTATTAAATTAAAATGATGTATTGCAATAAAATTTTAAATAATAATAATAATAATAATAATATTTTATTAAAATTAAAAATATTAACAATAATTGTAAAAATGATAAATCAAATAATCAAATACTAACATGCAACACACACATTAGAGGTAACTTTAGTTTATTTAATATTAATAAATAATTAATGTGATCATATTTCTATTTTTTAAATTACATAATATTACTATAATCTTTTTAAGTTAATAAACACTACTTATTTTTTATATTTATTAATTATTACAAAATTTTAAACTTATACAATTATATGAAAAAATTGAATTTAACATTTTTAATAAAATATTAAAATTTATTTTATTTTCTATTTTTTAATTAAATATACTATTTTTATAATTTTATAATTGTTTAAAAAATTAATATAATTTTTTTATAAATATAAAAAATATTAATTCAAATGTAAATAGAAACATAGAGATGGAAAATTTTTATCTCTATATAGTGATCTTTTTAGAGATGGACTAAATTTCATGTTTATATAGAGATAAACTTGAGATTAAATCATTTTCTGTCTCTATATAGAGATAAAATTTTATTTGTTTGTATATGCATGAATCGATCTCAAAATCAAACTCCTCATTATTTGGCTATGGATTTGATAATGGAATGCAAAATTTATTGTTATCTATTCATTATATTAGTATTCTATTTCATTTTCTATAGTTAATCTTTTTCTTGTAGTGAATTCTTAGATTTATATAATAAAAGATTAGTATTTATAATTAATTTTGAATAGAATTTTTAGATCGAAAGTGAGCAATAAAAAATTTATATATTTATATTTATATTTAATTTTAAATAAAATTCTTAAATTGAAATTAGTTATAAATATAAATTAAAATTATTGAATAAAATAAATTTAAAAGGAATGGTAGAATCATAATTTTACCTACCTTTCCTCTTTTAATGTAGTATAATTTATTCAACATATATACTATATATTACTCACTATATATACCTTATAATATATATCAATAAATATGTTTATTTATTATATATTATATATGTATTTATTAACATTTAAAAGGAAATTAATATAATAATTTTTCAAATTTTTTATTAAAAAATATTTAGAATTTAAAATCATGCTTCTGGAAATAATATTTAATTACATAGCCCCAATAAGTTAGTGGATGGCATGCCTTCAGACATAATCTGTAATGATATTTATTTGAGTCAACTGGCATATGGTCACTTTTATGGTTTATAAATGAATTTAAATATTTTTAAAATTAAAAATAAAAATAAAAATAAATCAAAATTACCATCATTAATCCTTGCAGGTCATATATGAGTATTGTCCATAATACACAACTATTTATGAATATATAATTTAAATAAATACAATATATATGAGTTTTAATCAATATATAGAATCCAAACATGTAAATAATTATTCATTTGCAGTTGAAGGAACAAAGACATGGATTCATGCCATTCAATTATTCTCATAATTTCATTTTTAATACATTCTTCTTGGTAAGACTTTGATATTTTCATACCACCAAATAAACATATATTTTAAAAAATAATAATAAATAGTGGCGCAATCATCGGCTCAGATCTCCCAAAATCATCATTAATACATACCACAGGAATATTCATTTATTTTTTTAAAAAAAATTGGTATTAATCATTTTATATTGTAATCCTTTTCTTAATTAATTATTTCTGAAATGATATCCTCCTCATAAATGTGATAAGATTTTTATTCTGGTGTAGTTTAGATGATGATTTATTCAATCATTAATTATTAATTTATTTTTAATTTATTCACAATTAATTGATAATTAAATTGTTATGGAATTTTATTTTTCTATATTTCTGTTAATATTTAACTAAAATTATTATTTAATTAGTACTTAAAATATTTCCATTGTTAACAATAGTTTCGTTAATTACTAACTAATAAAGCAAATTCGATTAAATGGAAGATAACCAATCCTATGATTAGGGTTGAGCCTTTACATAAATCGACAAGTGTAATGGTGTAAAGTAATTAAATAGTCTTTTAAGGTAATAAAGTTTAAACTTATTTCCATGAGATAAACTTGAAAATAATGCATTAAATCATTTCAATTAATTCTTATCTTTACAAAATAAAACTCAAGTTTCCCAACATTTTTCCATTTTCAAAGTTATTATTTAATCAGGGAAAACACACAAATTTTAATGGTATATATTATTATATTTTTAAAATTTTTTTGATATTTTCTTTTCTTTTAATCATTTGTGAATTCATCAATCTAAAGTTATTTTTTATATTTAAAAATTTCACATATAACAAAAATTATAATTTAATACTTTCATATGTTTTTAAGATTAAAAAATAAACAATACATAAAATATATTAACATAAAAATATAATAGTATGAAATAAATTAAAATATAAAATATAAAATTTCATATATAATATTAATTAATATTAAACATATATAATATTAATTAATTATGATTGATCATAATTTTATATTGATATATTTTATTTTAAAATAATTATAATTATTTATTATAGAAAATGAAATGATGTTATATCAAATAACATGAAAAATAATAAAATCATATTTGTAATATTAATTATAAAATATGAAAAGATTTATAGAAATGAAAGGATAATATATTACAGGATGTGAAAAATAATAAAATCATATTCATAATGTTAATTATAGAAAATAGAAAAATTAATCATACTAATAATTTTATATTAATGTATTTTATTTTAATATAATTATTAAGAAAATAAAAAGATTTTACTTTTAATAAGTGCTAATTATTATTTCAATAACTTTGATTGTTATTTTTTATTGTATTTATTCATTTCCCTGAATCCTATTGCAAGTAATAAATAATTACTTAAAAATTGAAAGAAATAAAAAATAAAAAATATTATAATCAATTAATAAACAACACATATTTAAAATGTTAAAGATAGATTAATTATTTTTAATTTAAATTCTCTTTTTTATTTACATAATAAACCTATAAAAATAACATATATTTATTTTATAATTAAATTCTTCAATAATAACATATATATTGAGAAAATATAATTAATCATAAAAATAAATGATAAAAAATCAATACCAACGAAAAAATTATCAAAATTTACAAATAAAAAATGAAATTTAAGTATTTAAGTATTTTTTTTTTCTTCACTTTCTCATTCCAACAATTTCCAAATCATTAATAAGCAATTTTGATAATGCACTTATATATATACTACAAACATCAACATAAAAGGAATATAAATGGTTATAATTATAGAAGATGAAATGTCTTCACTAAATGAAAAAGGGGAATATAAAATAGTATGAAATATAATTCTATCATATATAAGATATAAAGGAACAATGAAATATAAATATTAAAGGTTACAATTTAACAAGCAATTAATTGATAATATTTTATTAAAAAACATGAAAGGTTTATATAAAATAAATGAATGAAAAATTTAAAAAAAAAATGAATATAAAAGATTAATACATTAAAGATTAAAGTTAAAAAGTCAAAATTATATAACTTCTGAAATGTGTTACATTGCAATAAATACTTCTAAAACATGCTACATAAACATATCAATATCCATGTTTATATATATATATTATTAATATTTTAACAAATTTATCTAATAAAATTTTATCAAATTTATTATTTTATCAGTTATTTATTATCAATTAACATGTATCGATTATTACAAATAACTAAACCCAATAAAATGCAAAAATGATGAGTATATAAATGATTTTGACCTTTCAAAAATATCACCCAAAGACTGCAAATTGATGGAGAAAAATGAGGTGCCTCGTACCCTCAACAACATGTAATTTAACTTATTTTAAATTAATTATATTTTGAAATGAAAACATGAAATCAAAGAAAGCTGAAGGAAGTTGTTGGAGTATGAAAAGGAGGAAGAGGCAAGCGAAGAAGATGTGAACAAAAGAAAAAAAGACAGTTGCTGAAAGAAGCAGCAGCAGCAGCTTCCCATTTCTGAATTCTGTTGGCTCTATGATATTAAACATACAAGGCCAACCATTTGTCTCCTGTAGATTTACCCTCTCCATGCTTGGTAAATTTAGGCCCATGACTCTGAACCAACAAGAGATATGATTCTGGTGGTACACAGTTCTACATATTAATAATAATAACCATGGCAGTTTTAGAAGGACCTGGGCTGGTCCCCAGCTGTATGCGGTTCACTCGGAACCGTGTTATATCCATCTAACGTGCATTGACATATTTGTTTCTTTTCGTAAAAATTTTAAACTTAAATTTGGCAACTTGATCCCATCGATTAAGGGCATTAATTATAAAAGATAATGATGATTACTTTGCTCTATTAATCTTAGTAAAGAAGCATCGAAGAAAGAAAAAGGTGAGAAAGATCCCATCTCTTGCCTCTCTTTTATAAAATGACATGACATCCCCACTCCGCCCCAACTCCATTCAAACAAACACTCGCCGCCCTGCACATTTACGCGTTACAATCCAAAACCCACTACATCAAAATACAATTTTAGACCCGACATAAGCCATTTCTTCTTCTTCAAACGAACCAGCAGTCATAAAGAGAGAGACCGGTGAATGGATTCCATAAATTCCTTTAAAGGCTATGGAAAGGTTGATGAGGTTGAACAGCAAGCCTTCCGGCGAAAGACCCGGAAGAGGTTGCTCATTGTCATTGTTTCCTCCGTTGTTCTTGTGGGTGTTATAATTGGAGCTGTTGTAGCAACTGTAGTTCACAAAAGAAATGATGACTCGTCTCAGAACTCGGCCGTTCCCACCGAGTTAACTCCAGCTGCTTCACTTAAAGCTGTTTGTAGTGTAACTCAGTATCCAACTTCTTGTTTTTCTAGTATTTCTTCTCTTGAAACAGCCAACACTACTGATCCTGAAGTTCTCTTCAAGCTTTCTCTCCATGTTGCCATGAATGAGCTTTCGAAGATTAAAGATTACCCCTCTAAGCTTCTTCAAAATAGTAATCTTGATTCAGGTGTTAAAGCTGCTTTGACGGTTTGTGCATCTGTGTTTGATGATGCTTTAGATATGCTTAATGATTCAGTTTCTTCAATGGCTGTTGGTGAAGGTGAAAAGATTCTATCACCAACGAAGATTAATGACTTGAAAACTTGGCTCAGTACTACTATTACTGACCAAGAAACTTGTCTAGATGCACTGGAAGAACTGAATAACACCAAGCATTTCGACAGTAAACTGCTTGAAGATGTAAGGACACTGATGGAGAACTCCACTGAACTTTCAAGCAACAGTTTAGCCATCGTTGCTAAGATCATTGGTTTGTTGTCAGGTTTTAACATCCCCATTCATAGAAAACTGTTGGGATTTGAAACAACCAAGTCAGGATTTCCAAGCTGGGTTAGTGTAGGAGACAGGAGGCTTCTTCAGGAGGCAAAACCTGCTCCAAATGTGACAGTGGCAAAGGATGGAAGTGGAGATTACACCACCATTGCAGACGCAGTGAATAAAATTCCAAAGAAGAGCACATCAAGATTCGTCATTTATGTGAAGGAAGGGACTTACATCGAAAATATCGTCATGGATAAGAATAAGTGGAATGTGATGATCTATGGGGATGGAAAGGACAAAACCATTATTTCCGGCAGTAAGAATTTTGTGGACGGGACTCCAACTTTCTCCACTGCCACTTTCGGTAAGTTCCTTCCATTCTTCTCTGCTCTGCTTCTCTTTCTGGTTCATATTATTATCAGATCAAGCATCCATCCATTATTGGTTATCAAATTTTGGAGTTTTTTTTTTTTGCTTTATTAGTCGTTTTATTGTTAATGAAAATGAAGCATGTTAGATGACTGCCAGCCACTCAAGATCTTAGATTATGCATGCCTGCCTGCCAATTGTATTACTCTCAGATTTCTGAAATTTGAGAACAAAAGGTTCAGGAATAATTTTGGAACCGATTCATGTGCCATGTGAGTCGTTCTGATAAGGAGGAAAAACATGAACATCAAATTGGTCATGCTTTAATGACAGGAATATGGAAGGCACATGGAAATTGTGTCCACATACCCATGTGAAAATGATGTCAAACTCTTACCGAAACTTCTGTCAGCCTCCATAAAATTTTACTTTGAATTTCATTAAATTAGATTGGATGATGGTACCCACCATGTGACCTTGTCTGATTTAAATATCAGTTCTAGCCCCCCTAAAAAATGCACCCCGAGTCCTGCTTGGGGGGTTAATTGGCCTTAAATTCCCTTACGACCCGATCTGTTGGGGCACTGCCCTTGCCAATTGGCCACGATGGTTACTTGGTCTATTTTGGATGCCAAACTAAACCAATAATGGCATCTAATGTCATCAACTTTCTGATTTTGGTCGGTGGTCATGTGTGTCATTGTTAAATAAGGTACTTTTCTTGGGTAGAAACTTACATTGAAATCTATCGGTAGCTTATGGTTTAAATGATGTTTAATTATTCTGATTCTCGAGAAGCTTGTAGGTTTCCACATGAACACGTTATCCTTAACAAAACAAACTTCAACCACCTGAGATAATATCAGATGGCAAAACTTGGGGGAGCTGCAAGCAATTTGTTTTTCACATTAACGTGGTAATTCTGCCATTTCAACGACTGAAAAACAAACTGTTATTAAAAGTATTTCACCTGGCAGCTATCCCATGTGATGATTTTGTACTTGAGAAAATCTTTTTACTTTAAGTGATGCCCCATTTTCTGTTTTTCTGCTGCAACCAAAAACAGGCATCTTGAAGCGGAAAGATGCACATGTTGCCTGATTTGCTTCCAATTGAAAGATGTTACTGTCTGCCAATTTCACATTCATTTTGATACTTCAATTGCCAATTTCCACTTTATTGGTCGCACTTGGAATTACAACTAATCATGTGATGATCTGACCACCAGCTGTTGCGGGCAAGGGCTTTATGGCAAAAGATATAAAGTTCATCAACACGGCAGGAGCGGCCAAGCACCAAGCAGTTGCCTTCAGGTCTGGCTCGGACATGTCTGTGTATTTCCAATGCTCATTTGATGCATATCAGGACACTCTCTATGCACACTCTAACCGGCAATTCTACCGCGATTGTGACATCACCGGCACCATCGACTTCATTTTCGGCAACGCTGCAGTAGTTTTCCAGAATTGCAACATAATGCCAAGGCAACCTCTATCAAACCAGTTCAACACCATCACAGCTCAGGGAAAGAAAGACCCTAACCAAAACACTGGCATCTCAATTCAGAAATCCAAGTTTTATGCTTTTGGTGGCAATCTTACAGCTCTCACATACCTTGGCAGGCCCTGGAAGGAATTTTCGACCACAGTGATTATGCAGTCGAACATAGAGTCGTTCTTAAACCCATCAGGCTGGATGTCATGGGTCAGTGGCGTTGATCCACCCAGTTCCATATTCTACGGAGAATACCAGAACACCGGGCCAGGGGCCAACGTAGAGAAAAGGGTTCAATGGGCTGGTTATAGGCCAGCTCTTACAGAAGCTGAAGCAGGGAAATATTCTGTAGGATCACTTATACAAGGCATGGACTGGCTGCCAGCAACTTCTGTCACATTTGATTCAACCCTGTGATCTAAAATGTGCTGAGATTATAGTTACAAGTCTGAGAAACTATAGAAGCTTTCTACAATTGTCCAGAAAGAGAATGGCTTTAAATCTTTGTCGATAGACATTAGAAGACGATTTGTTTCTTTTGTTCACATTCATTTTAGTTTAGATTTTTTCCCTCACTGCGACATCAGCTGTCATGTTCTTTCTTCTTGAGATTCAATAATAGAAATTACGTAGGAGAAATTTGACTTTTCTTCTTTCCGCAAAGCAGCCGCATCCAATTTCCTCTATAATTCATAAGCTTCCGCGCGTGCTTTTAAATAATCATTAAACTAATAAAAAATTAATTCTTATTACTAAAATAATAAAAACCTGCTATAAGTATGCGCAATATAAGCCCAAGTTTATCAGAATCTCCTCCTCGCTCCACGTCACCGAAGCATCCGGCGCCGACCATTCGAATAAAATTAATCCAACCAGCCAGCACAATGCCCAGTTGAACTCCAGCTGTTCAAATTACTCATCCTGATTTACTTTAATATTACATAAAAACTTTACACTAATACTAACCTATTATCTCAGTACATTAATATTTACAGTTATTTCCTTTTTAATAATTTTTATATTTATCAAATAATAATATTAAAATATTAATTATACAAATTTCATTATTATTTAAATTAAATTTTTGTTAACTCTATATTGTAATTAATTTTCTTATAATAATCTCATACACATTACTGTCTTATTATTTAAATTATTTTTTATAATATTTTATTTTAATTAAAATTATTTAATTATATTTTATTTTATATTATTATAGATTAATTAATTATATTTAAATAATTAATAGTCATTGATAATATATTATAATATAATATAAACATTATATTTTATTTTAAATACAAAATTATCTTTTATTAAGAAATATAATAAAAAAATAAAATCTCATTTATTTTCATCAATTACTTTCTTTATCATCATAAATGTTAGACCATAGGTTTTGATGTATGAGTCACGTGTGAGTCAATTTAAGTTATTTGCAATTTTTCATAATGTTTTATGGGTTGATACGAGCATACCAAATGTTGTTGTTGAGTGGTACGGCCATACGACTGGCCGTACCTAGTGAGTACTGGTTTATAGAGTTTGGTACGGGCGTACCATTGGGTGATACGGCCGTACACGAACTCTCAGGAAAATGGTTTGTCAGGAAACCTGTTTTGGTATGGGTATACCAAGTGATGGTACGACCGTACACGAACTCGCAGGAAAATGGCTTTGTCAGGAAACTTGGTTTGGTACGGGCGTACCAAGTGATGGTACGATCGTACCACTTTTCCCTCTCTTTTTCTAACGGATATATTTGAATCCATACAGGCGTACGAAAATAGTACGACCGTACGTGACTTATAAAACAGACTTTTAAGTCTGTCAAACGGTTAGTTTTTTGTAAGAACTTTTCATTACTTTGAATTCTCACGTGTTAAAGATTACAGAGCATATTTTTCTTGAGATTATTCATCAGTTTCAAGTAAGTTTGAACTTGTACTCCTCATTACTTTCTTGTTTGTATTTTTATAACCTAGAGATTATGTTTTATTATTTATGGAATTGATGTGTGATTAATCCTTGCGGATTAATTTGTAATTGAGTTGTCTGTGAGAACTGATATTGTAAAGGTTTGAGTGTAATCCTTGAAAACACTGGGGTTTGAATTCATTTGGGAATCCATTTGTAATTGATTGATTTTAGTGGAACCCTAAGTTGAGGCTTAGGAGAAAGTGGACGTAGGCAAAAGTTTTGTTACACCCGCATTAGAGACCCTAAGAGTTTTGCTTTATGTGAGTGTATGCATAGATGAATGGTAGGATTGAATGAGTTCATGTTATGTGTATGAATGTATATTGATGGTTTTGTGTGTTTGTGTTTATGTGAATTGTGATTTACGTATATACTTGCCTTGTTGGTGTGTCGTTGCCTTATTGAGAAGTGTGCCTTCTCGGTTGGATGAGGGACAACGAGTATATGTGTTAGGTATGTTTTGGAAGTGTTGATAGGGTTAGCAAGGGAGGTTGTGACAGGTACCTTGCAGATTAGGCTTGCCAATAGGCATAGTTTGGGATTTTGGCAGTTGTACGGGCGTACGAGACAGGGGAGCTACAGGGATTTTAGGTCCTGGAGGGCGTACGGGCGTACCAGAAGCTTTAGTTTGGTACGGGCGTACCAAGATCCGTACGACCGTACGTGACTTAAGTTTGACCTTTTAAGGGTTAGGACTGACCATTTTCCTTAGTTTTCTTCCCCTTTTCTTCAGCTAAGACACTCTTAAACCCTGCCAAATATAACACCTAGAGTCCCTACACATTTCGAACGTGTGAGAACGAGGAATAGAAGCTAGCGATTGATTGAGACAGAGTTAGAAGCTTACGTGAGGAATTGCTTGATTGTAAGGTTAATGCTAGTGTTCTATCTTTTGCCACCTTCTGGCTTATTGTTGTTGCCTAGAGACTTGACTCTCGTCTAGGCATGGTATTATTGATAGAAATATACTATTAACCATGCAACTGTAATAGTATGTTTATGATGTTCTTTCTATGAACAATTATTTCTTTGTATTTAATTGGAGATGTGCATTTAATGAATAAGTTTTTCAGCATATTTATATAATAATTGTGT
>CANYBF012313584.1:0-12855 GCA_948192965.1 Dalechampia spathulata | reverse complement strand
TTGAAATATTTGCTCTTTGTGATCATTCTGAAATGCAGGTATGTCAAATTGACCATCCTCTACCAAATCAAGAGCAATAAGGTCATATTTGTGAGCAAGTGGTTATATATCATTATAGTCTTGGGAGATGAATATATCATTTCAATCAGCCTCCTCAAATATCAAATATGCAGCAATAAAACCAAATTATTCGGGAGGATCTTCGTTAAGCTGCCCCTCATAATAGAATCTTTGAGCTTATCCCCCTAGCCATCCATAAACCGGAAATACAATAAAAGTTCGTAGCACTCAAAAAGTGATCGAGCGAGCTTCATGCTCCATGAAGTCATGCCTGGCACACCAAGCAAACAACATCATGGTTGTACAACAAGTATAGTTGTTATATTGCATAGGAAACCATCCTTCGAACAAAAGTGAACCATCATCCCCAAAGCAAACAACAAATCTCTCCATTCCATGATGATCAGCATGCTGCTGCTGGTAGGTTGCATCAAAATAGTTCATCATTTGAACCAAGTTCTGGTTAAAATGTATATTAGGTATGCCAGGATCTTCAATCTCACCGGGATCACCTTTCAGGGCACCTTCAACGAAAAAATCATGATCCTCGATTTCACCTTCAATCTCTCTCTCGATTTCATGCTCGAATTCATGACCACCATGCTCATTAACTTCATTTAGAACAACACCACGATCAGGTTCATTATCGATCCCTTCAACATTTTGAGAAGCATTGTCTCCAATGAAAACTACACCTTGATTTCATCATGCTGTTCATCGTTTAAAACTACACCCTGCTAAGCTTCTACATTAATAACATCCTTGGCAACTTGCTCAATGTTTCCATCCATTTTACTTTATAGCATCCTTGGCACCGGTTATGTGCAACACAGTTCACTGATTAATTTAAATAGAAAAAATGTGTTATTTGTACTATTTTAGAGCTACTGCTGGAAGTTTATAGAGAGGTAGCGAGTAGGAAGAAACACTGAAGATGTGAGTAGGACTCTAACTAATTTACAGTGGTTACAATTAACAAAAATAACAGAATTTAAAGGTCACTTGCGAATACACGACTAGGATAATAATTGATTTGCAGTTGTTACAATTAAAAAAATGACAGAATTCAAAGGTCGGGTGCAAAGCTTCTACAGTGAGCATTTGAACCAAGTTCTAGTTAAAATGTATGTTACGTATGTCAAGATCTTCAATCTTACTGGGATCACCTTCCAGGGCACCTTCAACAAAAAAATCATGATCCTTGATTTCACCTTCAATCTCTCCCTCGATTTCATGCTCGAATTCATGACCGCCATGCTCATCAACTTCATTTGGAACGACACCATGATTAGGTTTATTATTGATCCCTTCAACATTTTGAGGAGCATTATCTCCGACGAAAACATGATTGTTCCCCTCGATTTTATCATGTTGTTCATCATTTAAAACTACACCCTGCTCAGCTTCTGCATTCATAACATCCTCGACAGTTGCTCAATGTTTCCGTCCATTTTACTTTATAGCATTCTTGGCACCAATTATGTGCAACTAAGTTAATTGATTGATTTAAATGCAAAAAGTGTGTTATTTGTACTATTTTAGAGCTGCTGCTGGAACTTTATAGAGAGGGAGCGAGTAGGAAGAAACACTGGAGATGTGAGTAGGATGCTAACTGATTTACAGTGGTCACAATTAACAAAAATAACAGAATTTAAAGGTCGGTTGCTAATACGCGAGTAGGACAGTAACCGATTTGTAGTTGTTACAATTAAAAAAAATGACAGAATTCAAGAGTCGGGTGCAAAGCTTCTACAGTGAGCATTTGAACCAAGTTCTGGTTAAAACGTATGTTACATATGTCAGGATCCTCAATCTCACCAGGATCACCTTCCAGGGCACCTTCAACAAAAAATCATGATCCTCGATTTCACCTTCAATCTCTCCCTCGATTTCATGCTCGAATTGATGACCGCCATGCTCATCAACTTTATTTAGAATGACACCATGATCAGGTTCATTATTAATCCCTTCCACATTTTGAGGAGCATTGTCTCTGAGGAAAATATGTTTGTTCCCCTCAATTTCATCAAGTTATTTATCATTTAAAACTACACCCTGCTCAGCTTTTGCATTCATAACATCCTCGACAGCTTGCTCAATGTTTCTGTCCATTTTACATTATAACATCCTCGGCATCGGTTATGTGCAACACAGTTCACTGATTGATTTAAATGCAAAAATTATGTTATTTATACTATTTTAGAGCTGATGCTGGAACCTTATAGAGAGGCATCGAATAAGAAGAAACACTGGAGACATGAGTAGGATACTAACTGATTTACAGTGGTTACAATTAACAAAAATAACAGAATTGGAAGGTCGGTTGTGAATACGCAAGTAGGAAAGTAACTGATTTGCAGTTGTTACAATTAGAAAAAATGACAGAATTCAAAGGTCGGGTGCAAAGCCTCTACAATGAGCATTTGAACCAAGTTCTGGTTAAAATGTATGTTACGTATGTCAGGATCTTCAATCTCACCGGGATCACCTTCCAGGGCACATTCAACGATGAAGTTATGATCCTTGATTTCACCTTTAATCTCTCCCTCGATTTCATGCTCGAATTCATGATCGCTATGCTCATCAACTTCATTTAGAATGACACCATGATTAGGTTCATTATTGATCCCTTCAACATTTTGAGGAGCATTGTCTCCGACAAAAACATGATTGTTCCCCTCGATTTCATCATGTTATTCATCGTTTAAAGCTACACCCTGCTCAGCTTCTGCATTCATAACATCCTCCGCAGCTTGCTCAATGTTTTTGTCCATTTTACTTTATAGCATCCTCGGCACCAGTTATGTGCAACACAGTTCATTGATTGATTTAAATGCAAAAAGTGTGTTATTTGTACTATTTTAGAGCTGCTGCTGGAACTTTATGGAGAGGCAGTGAGTAGGAAGAAACACTGGACACGTGAGTATGATGCTAACTGATTTACAGTGGTTACAATTAACAAAAATAACAGAATTCAAAGGTTGGTTACGAATATGCGAGCAGGACAGTAACTAATTTGCAGTTGTTACAATTAAAAAAAATGACAGAATTCAAAGGTTGGGTGCAAAGCTTCTACAGTGAGCATTTGAACCAAGTTCTGGTTAAAATGTATGTTATGTATGTCAGGATCTTCAATCTCACCAGGATCACCTTCCAGGGCACTTTCAATGAAAAATCATGATCCTCGATTTCACCTTCAATCTCTCCCTCGATTTCATGCTCAAATTCATGACCGCCATGCTTATCAACTTCATTTAGAACAATACCATGATCAGGTTCATTATTGATCCCTTCAACATTTTGAGGAGCATTGTCTCCAACAAAAACATGATTGTTCCCCTCGATTTCATCATGCTGTTCATCATTTAAAACTACACCCTGCTCAGCTTCTGCATTTATAACATCCTCGGCAGCTTGCTCAATGTTTCCGTCCATGTTGCTTTATAGCATCCTCGGTAATGGTTTTATGCAACACAGTTCACTGATTAATTTAAATGCAAAAAGTGTGTTATTTGTACTATTTTAGAGCTGTTGCTGGAACTTTATAGAGAGGGAGTGAGTAGGAAGAAACACTAGAGACATGAGTAGGATGCTAACTGATTTACAGTGGTTACAATTAATAAAAATAACAGAATTCAAAGGTCGGTTACGAATACGTGAATAGGACAGTAACTGATTTGTAGTTGTTATAATTAAAAAAAATGACAGAATTCAAAGGTCGGGTGCAACGCTTCTACAGTGAGCAATTGAACCAAGTTCTGGTTAAAATGTATGTTACATATGTCAGGATCTTCAATCTCATTGGGATCACCTTTCAGGGCACCTTCAACAAAAAAATCATGATCCTTGATTTAACATTCAATCTCTCCCTCGATTTCATGCTCGAATTCATGACTGCCATGCTCATCAACTTCATTTGGAACGACACCGTGATTAGGTTCATTATTTATCCCTTCAACATTTTGAGGAGCATTGTCTCCAATGAAAACATGATTGTTCCCCTCGATTTCATCATGCTGTTCATCGTTTAAAACTACACCCTGCTCAGCTTCTGCATTCATAACATTCTCGGCAGCTTGCTTAATGTTTCTGTCCATGTTACTTTATAGCATCCTCAGCACCAGTTATGTGCAACACAGTTCACTGATTGATTTAAATGCAAAAGTGTATTATTTGTACTATTTTAGAGCTGCTGCTGGAACTTTATAGAGAGGCAGTGAGTAGAAAGAAACACTGGATATGTGAGTAGGACGCTAACTGATTTACAGTGGTTACAATTAACAAAAATAACAGAATTCGAAGGTCGGTTGCGAATACGCGAATAGGACAGTAACTGATTTGCAGTTATTACAATTAAAAAAAATGACAGAATTCAAAGGTCGAGTGCAAAGCTTCTACAGTGAGCATTTGAACCAAGTTCTGGTTAAAAGATAAATTACGTATGTCAGGATCTTCAATCTCACCGGGATCACCTTCCAGGGCACCTTCAACAAAAAAATCATGATCTTTGATTTCATCTTCAATCTCTCCCTCGATTTCATGCTCGAATTCATGACCGCCATGCTCATCAACTTCATTTGGAACGACACCATGATCAGGCTCATTATTGATCCCTTCAACATTTTGAGGAGCATTGTCTCCGATAAAAACATGATTGTTCCCCTCGATTTCATCATGTTGTTCATCGTTTAAAACTACACCTTGCTCAGCTTCTACATTCATAACATCCTCAGCAGCTTGCTCAATGTTTTCGTCCATTTTACTTTATAACATCCTCGACATCGGTTATGTGCAATACAGTTCGGCTCAAAAGTACAATGATAATTGATACTCATTAAACATTGTATGTGTCTATCATAAAGAGTTTGATTTTTCCTTTTAACTACCCCATTTTGTTGAGGAGTCCTAGGAGTTGAAAAATTATGATTTTTACCATGCAAATCACAAAATGATTTAAAGTTTTTATTTTGAAATTCCTGTCCATGATCTCTCCTAATAGATGAAATGTAAAATTCTTTTTTCATTTTGCATTCTTTTAGTCAATGTTTGAAAAACATTAAATACATCATCTTTATGAGCTATAAATGAAATCCAAGTGAATCTAGAGTAATCATCAACAATAATAAGTGTATAATACATACCCCTTAAGCTAGCAATCCTAGTAGGTCCAAATAAATCCATGTGAAGAAGTTGAAGGGGTTTTGTAGAAGTTACCTTATTCTTTACCTTAAATGAGGATTTTACTTATTTTCCTATTTGGCAAGCTTCATATACCTTGTCCTTGAGAAATTTGATCTTTGGAAGTCCAACCACATGTTCATCCTTCTTAAGATCTCCAATGCTTTCAAAGCTAGCATGTCCAAGCCTTCTATGCTATAGTCATGAATCCTTACTTATAGAAACAAGACACTTAGCATTTTTGTTAGTAAAGGACTCTAAATCAATTACATAGACATTCTCAATTCTTTCCCCTTGAAAAAATAACTTATCATCACAAATTATATAGATAAAACAACCTTTAGGATAAAAAATAACTTTGTAACCATTATCATAAAATTGACTTATGCTAAGCAAATTATGTTTTAAACCTTCAACTAGCAAAACTTTACTAATTGAGAAGTTGGAATCCTTACCTATCTTACCAATTCCAACTACTTTACCTTTGGTGTTGTCTCCTAAGGTGACATTACCTCCATCCCATTTCTCTAAGTTGGAGAAGAGGCTTACATTTTCGATCATGTGTCTTGAGCATCCACTATCAAGATACCATTTGTTGACACTTATCTTGGATCTCAAGCAAACCTATCAAAATAAATGCATTTATCTTTTCTTAGAAATCCAAATGTATTTGGGTTCTTGGGGGTTAGAAGCATAAATATCATCATAACTCTAATGCATTTTCTAAATGTAGCATCTATTGGTTGTATGCCCCTTTTTATTGCAATAGTGACAAATAACATTCTTAAACCTAGAATGATTATGAGCATTCTTTCTTCTAGATGCATGAATATGACCTTTAATGCAAAAACATGAACATTTATGCACATAATTTGTCCTAGTATGAACAATCATGCTTTTAAAATCTTTTTATTTTTAAGTGGAGGTGGATGCTTTTATAAAAATGGTTCCTTTAGAAGAATAGAAAGAATTTTGGTTAAAACCAATACCTTCTCTATCACCACTTAGTTTTTGATATTTCAAAATAGAATTAATTTTGTCACCGTTTTTAAACTTTAAAATATTATCTTTCAACAAATCTCTCTCTTTTGAAATCTTATCATTTTCTTCTTTTAAAACTTTATTTTCTTTTTCACCACTTTCAAGTTTAGTTTTGTAAGAATCAAATTTATTTTGCAAATCTCTTTTCTCTTTTAAGACACATGAAAACTTATTTTTAAGAGATTTATGTCTTTTTGCTAATTGTTCATACTTTTTTAACAATGCTTCTAATGTATCATTCCAATCATCATCATTACTATAATAAGTTTATGAAGATATGGTTACCTCATCCTTATCGTCATTCATGAATGCCATAAAGTAAAGATTTGTTGCTCCCTCATCTCCGGATATATCCTCATTAGTCTCACTATCATCATCTCAATTTACTTTTAAGGCCTTCTTCTTGAATGGCTTATTGAGTCAAGGATACTTATTTCTCATATGTCCCAGCTTGTTGCATTCATAACATATGATTGGACCCCTTCTAAATGTATCCTTTCTGTTCTGATCCTTTCTTGCTTCAAATGACTTCCTGCCATCCTTCTTAAACTTCTTTTTCTTCATAAGAAGGTTCTTTACTCACTTGGAAAGGAGGGCAACTTCATCATCAATCTCTCCTTTACTTGTTAAAGAGGCATCTTCTTCTTTTGAAGCTTTAAGTGCAATTCCTCTCTGTTTATCTTCTTTAACTCCTTACTTGAGAGTAATCTTATGCATAAGAAGTTTACTAAGCAGCACATCGGTTGATAGAACCGATAGATCATTTGCTTCTTTAATGCAGGTGACTTTAGCCTCCCAATACTTCTTTGGAAGAATACACAAGATTTTATTGTTGATATCCTCTTTTTGATACATCTTGCCTAGCTTCATCAACCCATTCGTGATTACAATGAGGTGATTATACATTTTGAATATTGACTCATTTACCTTCATTGTGAACAACTTATATTGATGAGTTAGAAGCTGGATCTTCTTGGTGCTCACTTAATTCGTTCCTTCATGATGAGTCTCCAAGGCATCCCATATTTATTTAATCGTAACATAGTGTGACATACATCTATACTCTTCATAATTAATTACACAATACAGTATGTTCATTACCTTTTTATTCCTTGTATTCACTTTAAATTCTTCTCTTGTCCAAGTTGCCTTAGGCTTGAGAGTTGCAACACCATCTATTGTAGTTGTTGGAGGAGAAAACTCATTCTCAATTAAGTCAAACAAATCAACACCATCACTTTCCAAGAAGACTTCCATCCTATGCTTCCAATAAGGATAGTTAGTTCCATCAAAGAAAGGGGGTCTGGTGTAAGATTGGATTTTAATGCTTTGAGTTGTCATTGGATCTTTAACTCTAGAATGTTACTTATAATTACAAAAAAAGAACCATGCTCTGATATCAAATGAAAGTCCTAAGGAAGTATGGCAATACAACACCGTTTATAGTGGTTTGGCATAAGTCTTTGCATACGTCCACTTCTCCTAAGTCTCAACTTAAGGTTCCATTAAAACTAATCAGCAAATACAACAAATAGATTCCTCAACACGAATCTAATCCCTAGTGTTTTCAAGGCTCACACTTAAACCTTTATAGTCAATATCAATACTTATAATAATCAACTCTCAATTACAAAGTTAATGCCTCAGCATTAATCACACACCAACCTAAGATTACAATAACAAATGCTTAGGTTGTGAAAGATAAAGTACAATGAGAGTTTAAATCACAAATGTAATCAAGATTTAGTTTGCATCTAAGAAACTTACTTGAACAGGCTAGCTGAATAATGTAGAAGCTCATAAAGAATGAATAGAGACATTAGAGATGCAATAATATGACCTATGTATCAAATAGATCCATTAGAAAGCTTTTAAAATCTTTCTGCAGATGCACGTACGACCGTACCATAATCTGTATGACCGTACCATTACTTAAAACACAATTCAAATTTTGGTCGAATGGTTAGTACTTGTACCACAGACTTGGTATGCTCATACTGAGCTCTCGATAAGTTTTACAAACAGAACATAAATTGGTACACCTGTACCACTCCATTGGTACGCTCGTTCCGTTGCTTTGGTAACATTTCAAACATAACATAAAATGTGGTACAATTATACCAGAACCAGTACACCCATACCATACACCAAAATTATAAACAATCTTGGTACGGTTAATCGTATGCCAATACCATGCAGAATACAACACTGGTATGCCCATACGAAAACTCGTATGCCCGTACCATATACAAAATCAACATTTTTAACTTAAATTGATTTAATAAAATACAAGCATCAAAATCATAGGTCTAATAATAGATATAAAACTTGGTATTCTAAGTTTAACTTTAAGGTTAACATGTAATGAAGAATAAAAGTGCAAAATGGGTAATGCATGATCATATTCTTAACAAGGTACATATAGTATTAAAATTATGAAAGCAAGATTGGTGAAATAAATAATACTTATAAGTTACAAAACTACTTGGTCGTCAGTCAAAGTGGTGACCAGATGATGTGGAAGATAGTGAGGTTACGTGACGAATGAGAAGAAGAGAGGAAGTTGAATTGCGTTGACAGGTAGATATGGCCACCAATAAAAGTGGCAGCTAGGTTGAGTCATCCCATCTTCCATCACCTGTAGATATTCCTTGCCATTGATAGTGTACTTGGTAGCCATTATGACTGGCAACCAACATTCATTTCCCCCAACAACCCATCCTCCCCCTATTTTTTCTTCCTCTCCTCCTCTTTTTCCTCATTTTCCTCTTTCACTTACTTTACCCTAAACCCACTGAAGCTCATTCCCTCCTCCTTTCCCTCCTCTCTCTTTCCTAAATTACAAAACAAATCATTTGCTTTTCTTTTGCTTCATAAAAATTAGTGTTGGTTTTTTGGTATCTCATCTCAAAATTTGTTTGATATTTCATTTTATTTTTGGCTCTTCCATTAAGGTGATATTTTTGAATTATTATATAGTAGTAAATGTCACAACCATACCTGGAGTAACATGCTCCCTAGCATAATTAATCACCTACTAAGAAAGGAAATCATTAATTATACTACAAAGGATGCATACATTTTTTTTACTATTAATAAGTTACTATTTATAAGTTACTATTCATAAGTTATTATTTATCAGCTGTGTGCAAAAATTTCTTTGGCAATATAATTTTTATTTAATAATTGTTATATGTGTATCTGTGTATCATGGCCATCTATATACATAGGTGATAATAATTATATATATATCTCGTCTCATATTATCATTTATATCAAGAAGTCATCGTACTAACACATTCATAAGCAAGTTATACTATAACATACAAACACTACTACACTACTGCTAGTATGAGTAATGTTTAAGCTATATAACCAAAAGATATTTGAGAGTACATTTACATAATGTCCAAGTTGTTGTAGAAGTAAGATTCCATTGAATCTTATCCTTTGCTGGTAAGTGATCGCCTAATTCTATCTCTCAACCAATAGACTTGTACTTTTATTACACTTTCATCATCCATCCTTGTATAAGAATTGTATGTGCATGATGAAATGACTTTGAGAATGCAATCATGTTTTGCACTCCCCCTATGATATTATTGACATGTAAACATAATTGTGCACATTTTGTACTGGGTCTCATATTGTACTGGTACTGATCCTCTTAGGGACCCAATTCCTTTAGGAACCAAATATTATCATACGGCTTTTTAAGCCCGGCTTATAGCCCACCATCATATAGTACGACTCAAAGAGCTCGGCCTCTAGCTCAATAATATATCATATATGACCCAATACACATAATATGACATATAGCTCAACCTTTAGCCCATTAATATCATTATCATATCATTTCCACCTTATATCACCACCATGATATGTCGTGATTATGCTTGATGCATTATAAGATTATATAATGTCATTGTCCATTCATACTCTATCTATGTGTATCATAAGTAATTCAATGTAAAAATGTCATCCAAGACTAGTAGAGAGGTCAAGAGAGATAAAGCATAAACCTGTCACCAAGTTACCCCCTATCAAGTATTGGAGTGGAAGTATTTGCCTTGTTACCTGAACCTGTAACATTGTCATTTCGTGTTTATTTAGTATGATCATTCATATTTCCAATCATTTATCATTCAAAGCTATTTATATTTTAACATACATATAACTCATTCAACTTTTGTACATAATGATTATTGAAGCATCATTCCATCTCATAGTACTTCTTATCTTACATTCAAAGTATAATTATTTACATAAATCATATATATATATATATATATATATATATATATATATATATATATATTGATAAATTACATATTTAATATGCATTCATATGGTTAGCTTGATTTTATGTTAATATGTAACATTAATCAAAAATCATATCTTACTAATTCTTCTTAAGTATGACGTTGAGTATTACCTCTTATGAAAACCTTGTATTAAGTTTAGATGCCTTAATGTTCATTATCTAGGTGATTGAATAACTTAACCATAAGTACTATTCATTTGGTCAACTGGGACTATTCATATGGTAAATTACTATTCATATGGTCATTTTCATTTTGAATGTACCTAGGTTTCTAAGATGATGCATTTAAGAATTATAAACAATTTTATATGATAAATCACTTATGTGCCTTAGTATGAATGCATTTTAAGTTGGAGTACATTCTGCCTTTTAGGAACAGTTTGCATTATCCAAGCCTTTTGACTGAGTAAATGACCTCCAAATTGAGTGATTATTGATTCATTAGAAATGAGACTCAAATAGATTTCTAAAAATATATTATATGCAAATTTGACTCAAATAGATTTCTAAAATGGCGTGAATTTTTTGATCATGCAAATGGATTTGGAATCTTGCAAGGTTTAATCCATTGGAAACTAGATTTAAAGAGCTTTTTAATGGTATATTATGAGTTCTGTAACTCAAATGATAATGGGGTTAAAAGGTGATTATTGTAAACCCTTAATTCTTACCTTAAGCAATTTAGTCTCGGCAACTATTATACATGTCACTTGCATGCCTTACTTACCATACTTAATGACCTCCAAATTTTGCCAAATTACACATACACATACCTTAACATGTTATTTACATTATCAAAGCAAAATTTTCAATGTTCATGCATTCAAATACCTCATTAGGAAACCTTAATCACAAGCACAAGCATATTGCCCCTTAGGTGATCAAATTCACATAACTTTTGCAATTGTATTCCTACTACCTTCAAACTTTGTTTTCTTCATTCTAACATTATAATTCATCATTTATATCCATAATTAGATGATTTAAATGTATAAACCAAATTATGGCAGCCAATTTACCCAAGCTCAAAATTTGGGCAGCAACTTTTCACTTTCTTTTTTCCAACTTCTATTTCACTTTTCATGCATTATTCTTCATCTTTCTCATAAATAACTATATCAAACACTTTACATGCATGCATTACAACATTGTAAGGGTTACACACACATGGGTTATCTAGGGTTTTACACAATTCAAATCCATGCATATAACATTACAAAAATGCATCAAACATATGTATTCAAGCCTCCTTTTCCATCTTCCATCAATAATTCATCAAAACCTATACTTATTCTCCACTTTACCATCATAACCGAATCTCCCCTTATGAAACCATAAACTCCAACAACCAATACTAAGAAAACAAAAGCATATATAAGAAGAACTAGATAAAAACAAGTGTAAAAACATAAACTACATGAAAAATTACCTTAGATATATGTATAAAGTAGGGATTGAAATGGAAAAGAGGAGAGGAAGAAGAGAAGGTCGTATGGTCTGACAAAAGAAGAAGAAAAATGCTCAATTTTTCTTATGAAAATCCTAATATAATTTAATTACTAACTTAATTAAAGAAGGGTCTAATGAGAGCTTAACATTTATCAAATTCCTATTGGTTCCTTCCTTTATTTATTTCTTTTTCCATTTAATTATTTGTTTTCTTTCTAATATATCATGTCATACATTTAATACATACATAACATACATTTCACATCATACATACATATTTTAGTTTCCTAAAATACCCCTCTTTAAGTAAAATTACCAAAATACCCCTTACTTTCAACATAACATATTTTTAATTATAAAATCATTGTTGTTAAATCCGCGTTTGACCCCTTAGGAGTTTTGGTAATTTTGCGTATGCGTGATTGGATGTATGCATGATTGGATGTATACGTGTGTGTATACATGTTTTGATACAATTGCCTGCGTATGTGCTTTGTATTCTGTGACTGTATGTGCATCGTGATGATGTATGTTATGTGTATTTGTATCTGTGTTGGGTGTATGCATGATGGCATGCATGTTTGGGTTGTGTAGGAGGTATTTCAGGTGGCCGGGGAGTGCGTTTGGGTATGAGAAGAGGAGGTTGGGTAGTGGTACGGGCATACGGGGGCTTCGTACGGTCGTACGGAGCAGGGCAGCTGAGGAGGCTAGGGCTCCTGGAGGACGTACGGGCGTACCAAAGGGTTGTACGGTCGTACGGTTGCTCGCAGGAATTTAGGTTTGTCAGGTGAGTGGTGGCCGTA
>CANYBF012312269.1:0-13697 GCA_948192965.1 Dalechampia spathulata | reverse complement strand
GGGGGGGGGGGGGGGGGGGGGGGGGGGGGGGGGGGGGGGGGGCGGCCCCGCCCCCCCCCCCCCCGCCCCCCCCCCCGCCCCCCCCCCCCCCCCCCCCCCCCCCCCCCCCCCCCCCCCCCCCCCCCCCCCCCCCCCCCCCCCAAGAGGGAAAGAAAGTGAAACACAGATCGCTCTTCTTCTTCGTTTACTAGTAGAAAAGAAGAGAGAATCAACAAACACTAATGGGCAAAATGGAAAAAGACACAACACAACCGCAAATCACTATGAGACCTTCGCTATCTGCCACACAAAGCCTATAGCATTGCTTTTTGAGCCACTTCAAATCAGTGAGGCAAACAAAATGTAAAAGAAACAGCTCCAAAAAAAAAGCTTCAAGATGAGATTGAGCGAATCCTGAGACAGGAACAGATTCTCTGTTGTATAATTTTGTCCCAACGCTACATTAACATTCACTTAAATTATTTTGATAAAAACCTCAAAGCTGTTGTACCCCTAAGGATTTGACCATAGAATCTTTCCCTTTTCAATTACCGTACCAATCTTAAGCTCTCGTAAATCTCCTTTCTCTCTCTCTGTTCTCTTTAAAAACTCAACCAACAGCTTTAAGAATTGAAACCAAAAACCACAAACCAACCCTGCACAACAGAACCAAGAAATCAGAACAATTTACAGCTGAAATGCCTGGCAAATGCAAGTAACATAAAATAAACAAAACCATAAACTAAGGGAAAACATAGCTCATTAATGACAAAAAATCACTAGAAAAAACGTTTCGTTGAGATTAAAAATAATCAAAATGAGGCTAAACAATTAAAAAGAAAAGCCAAATATTGTGTTCGAAAAGAAATATAGATCCAAAATACTCAAAAAACATAAGCTCAAAACAGCCACACCTCTGCTTCAAAAACTCGAAACCATTTCGACAAGAAGTACCAAAATCATCATTTTCAAGAAAAGAAGGACCAAAACCAATGAAATTTAAAGAGAAGCGGTGCGTTTTAAGGTTTAGATTTCGTATAGCAAAACCACCTTCTTCCTCTTCCTCTTCCTCTTCCTCTTCTTCTTAAAGAGTAGTCATAAATTCGCGTCTCTCTCTCTGCTAAGACTGGTTTTAAAGCTGCAGTTTTTTAATTTAAAATTAAAAATTAAAAAAAAAAACATCCAAACAAATAAAAACAAAAGTGGGGTTTTAAAAAAATTAAATATATAGATTTATCTTTTTTAAGGAAAACATATGAATTTATTTATAACATATTCTGGCGCAGTTATAAAATCTACACTACCTTCCTATTTTATTCATTCAATGTATGAAATGCCCTTCCTGATTTAATTTTATATTTTAATTTCCTATTTAAATTATGTTTATTGCATATAGTTTTTTATTAGTGCAAAATATAAATATTTTATACAGTATCATTTAGAAAGGAAATAAAATTATGATTTTACAAAAAAATATAATTCCATATGAATTCTCAACCAATTAAATTTTATTTATTTATTTTATATTTTATTTTTCAAATTATTCATATTAATTTTTTATTCGAATTCATAAAATTACATTAACTAATTTAAATTTTATTGATATTTTAGAAAAATCAAATAGAATTATTCTTTTCAGATTACCTATTTTTCTTAAAAAAAGTAAATTTAAATTATTTCTCAAGAGAAAAGATTTTTGTTTTATTATTAATTCACAAAATAAAAATAAAAATAAAAATAAAAATAAAAATATTTCTTCAAATTTAGAAGAAAAAATATATTAATAATAAATTATTTAATGTCAATAATATAATAAATATTTATTTTTATCTTATTTTCTCGTATTATTTCAATTAATTATATTTTGATATTTAGAAGCAGTAGAATTAAACGGTCAGAGCAACAAGACTCGATGAGGTTTTCCTTCGCGGCTGATGTGGCCGATCAATTTTGGAAATTACCCATATTACCCTTCTGCGTAGCGTGTAATTACAGGTTTTTGTTTTCCGAAATTAGACTGATGCTGCACCAGAAGTCGACGTTTTATAATTTTAAGTTGATTTTATTTTAATTAAAATAATTTTTATTTATATAACAAGAAAGTATAGAATGCAATTTTAATAATAACATGATTAAATAATTTCGGAAAAAATCGAAATAAAACTTTTATTGGGAAAAAATTAAAACCCATCCGGCTAAGAATAGAACTAAAACGGCGTCGTTCTCGAGATTTGAAAGCGTTTGAGCGCCATCAATTAACGGTAGAGTAAGGAAAAGAAGAAAGGTAAAGTTTGTATTTAGGCTTTTGTCGTTTAATGAATTCGTCGAACGTTATACGGCGCACAATCACATAAACTCAGTTTTCGCAGGTTCGTCAATCGGCTGTGAGAATTCTTTCAATTTTGTCACAGACAGATGAATGAATATTTGACACGTGGTATACTCTTTTGATAAGATTAGTCTGTGATGGAACTCATGATTGGTGGCTTGGTGGTTTTAGTTTCTGGAAGATGAAACCTGAAATAAAATAAATAATTTTACACTTTTATGATTTTTCTTTTCCACTTTTATTTTTAAGAAATTTGGTTTCGGAATCTGTTAAAAAAAAGAATAAATAAAAGCTTAACCTATGCGCTGCTTTATTATCCCGCTTAAAATTTTAATTTTTAATTAATTTGAAAACATAGCAATTTTATTTATTCAAATAAAAAAAATGTGAATGGAATATTTATTCAAATGAAAGTAAGAATCATTTTATTTTTCTTCTTCAAAAGCATGAATCAGCAAAAATAAAAATAAAAATATATATATATATATATATATATATATCCTTTTAGTACTGTTTTCTTTTTTATCAAATGCTTTTGTTTTAATTTGAATGTAAATGGTAAAGATGATAAATCTTTGGTATACATTATATTTATAAAATTGATATTTATTAATTATAAAATATTAAATAAAAATTTAGGTAAGAGGTAGTTAAAATTAAAATTAAAATTAAAATTTATTCATTATAAAATATTAATAATATTTATTGATTTTAATATAAAAGATCATATAGATAATAAAATAATAAAAGATAAAGTTTTATAAATAATAAAATTAAGTTTATTAAAAATAAATATCATTTATTTTTTTCTTTTATAATTATTAAAAATTATAGACATAAATTTAAAATTTTTTTACAAAGTCAGGGCTGGAAATGAATTGATCAATAACATTTGACTATTTAAATAAATAATTTAAAAATGATAGGGGATTGGGAATTATATAAATAGCATATGATCATAATTTATAAAAAAAAATCAAAATATAAATCTAATTTAAAACATAAAATTATAGAAATAAAAAAAAGTATCGCGGGCTTCAGCATCATCGACAACACAAAAGAGCCGTTGGTATTTTTCAAAAATTTGCTTGATTCCAAAAAGAAAAAGCTTAAATAAGGAAGGGATAGCATTGGCATGGTGAAAATAGCATTGTCTCCTTGGACCATCCATCCAATTTCAAATCACCAGGACCACTTTTTTTTATTTAATTTGGTGCATTCATCACCCTAGGGATGACTTCATCTCAGCCAAGTCAAATTTCCTCACCAATAGTAATTGCATTCATTCTCAATGCCTTGAATCCTTTGCCATTTGGAAAAGTTTACACCCTTCCCCAATATTAATTTATTTATAAATATTATTCATAGTTTGATAAATTTGCAGCTTCTGACGATTGACACGTGTTATTACTGCACGTCCAGAAGGCAGTAACTTTTTATAGTTACCACTTACCGTCAGGCTCACAAAAAGAGAGCCGTAAATAAACTCGAAAGTTTGTCTCTTTATTTTCTTATTCTGTTTTATCACAACCCAGCATATTGTTTCCATCAACTTATTATTTATTTCAAAAATAGAAAATTAAAATAAAATACTGAATATTAATCATAAGGGAATATCAAGGAGAGGGAGTCATGTTAATCCTTTTAATTATTTTTTTTTAGGACAAAAAAAAGGATTGTGTCACCTCTACCCAGCTGCAGTTCTATGGTACCGCCTTACTCACCCACCTCACAGGGTGTCCTTAACCAGATAATGGGACCCGCTAGATGTATATTTTAGAGGGACCCACACGCCGTTACACATCCCCGTCAGATTAGCTCATCGCCCATCCAGCTGCGCCTGGCCCCCTAGCACCACTTCCCGCTTATCAACGTTTTCCGTTACCCTGCCAGCGTGGCGCACGTTAGCATTAATGAAGGCTTGCTCGACCTTGACACACCTTCGCTTTTCCCATGTTAGTTGTTTCAACAGTAGGGTACTGTCTGAACCGTATTATTTATATAATATTCAAAAAAAATCAAAATATTTAATAAAATCATTATTTTGATAATTTTATATATTAAATACATTAAATATTTGCAAGTTGATGACAATTACTGTAGGAATGATCTCACTGTAATAAAAATGAGTTTGCTTGAAAAGCACCACACTGCATGGATCCTTGATGGGATTGATGGGTGAACGACGATGGTGACCAAACGACTGCGTATTACGGTCCGATTGAAACAGATCAGTTATCGCGCCACGTGCCACGGATCATGTCCAACAGCTTTCGAACCTCCGAATCATTTGATTATGTTTTTTGTTTTCCAATGACCAAAATTATTATTATATTTTATGATTTATATAAGATAAATTAACAGTAATTTTTGGCTTTTTCCTTAATGTGAACAATATTTATTTAATTTAACCGAGTTTATCCCTTTAATCCGGAATTTTGTGACCGTCTTATATGACAATTAACAAATAATTAAGGTTAATGACAAAGTTGATGTACTTAATTAGAATAGGAGAGGACGAGAACGTGGTAGCTAGTCAATATGTTGTACAATTATTTAATTCAATAGTTTTAGAGTTAATTTAATTTGGGGCAACATGTATTTTTATTAATAATATACGTGTTGGAGTACCGATGAATTTTATAATTTAATATAATCATATGTTTAGTTTATTTTATTCTATAAAGAATAGTTGAGAATTTGTATAATCATTTATTAATCAAACAAAAAAAAAACTACTGAATAACATGTGTTTATTAATTTTGTACCATTTAATATCACAATCCCCTTAAAAAAATCTTATATTATTCAAATTCATTATAAAAAATAAAATCTACCAATCAAGTTAACAAAAATTAATGCTGGATTCGAATGGATTTAATTTTAATTGATTATAATAAAAAATTAACATTTTTGAACCATATTTTATTGACCATTAATGAGGCAAACATTAAAAGAAAAAAAGAAATAAAAAAAAACCATGTAGCATTAATTAATAGGGCACCTCTTAATAAATAATTAAATAAACGGGCAGGGAGATAGATTCAGTAAATGAGGAGGCAGCGTGGGAGGCATAAATGGCGTGCGGTGGATATGTGGTGGTGGTTGTTGGACTCATTTCATATCGAATCGGAAATGGTGATTTTATTTTCCAATTTCAAGATGATTGATTATTATTGTCCTTTCCTTTTATCAGTCTTTAATTATCTCATTATTTTAAACTTCATCTTGCAAAATAATTTAATCAATCATTTATTTTATTAAAATAAAAAATTTAAAAATTTAAAATATTGTTTATTTTAAACATTAATATATATAAATTAATCTTTATATTATTATATATAAATTATTGAAAATTTATTTAATCTAAAAACTTAAATTATTAAATAAAATTAAATAAAAAATATATATATATTTAATATTAAATCGTTTATGTCTAGCAGTGCTACTTAATTAAACACAAGGGCACAAGTTCATTTATGCCATGTACGCCCAAAGGAATTCTTTAAAAATTTAAGATACCCAACTCATTTGACCTCCTAACCTTCAAAAGAGATGGAAGAAGAAGGAGGAGGAGGAGGAGGAGAAGGAGAAGAAAAGTGTCCGATTCCATGCAAGTCCTTTACAGAAATGCAATGATTCCATTGTTCTCAAATTCAGCAAGTGTGATAAAAAAAAAAAAGGGTATGACAGTGGGGTATGATTCCCATTCTTGCACAAAAATTCACCAAACACATGTTTTCAGACAAAAATATTTCTTATGATTCATGTTCATGGCATGTGGGTCCTTAATTATATCGAGGATTATTTAGGTTAACTATAGAAGAAGAAGAAGAGAGAGAATGTGATGGTGGTGATATTAATGGGAGATGGGGCTTGATTGTCTCACAGGTTGAAGCTACTACGGAGCTAAGAGCAATTAGTACACAGACTGCAAAAGGGAAACTGAAACATGTTTCTAACACTTCTTCTCTTATTAATTTTGCATTAATTATTACTTCTAACCATGTTTGAATTTTCTGTTGGTCCACTTTTTCCGGACATTTTGCATTTATTTTCAGTATATATTTCTTGTGCTTTTGCATTCGTGTCACTGTTCAAAATTAAATTAAATTAAATACTTGAAAGATAATTTTTATTTTATTATTTTTTATTACATAAAATAAAATATGAATATAAGTTTATATGTTATTATATTTATTTGATATACTTTTATATAAATTAAATCAATTAATATATTATGAATAAAAAAATATAATTTTTAATAAAAAACTTTTCAGTTATATTATAATAATCAATTTATTATATATATATATATAATATAAATTAAATATAGATAAATTTAATCCACGGAGGATCGGTAATGCTATGATTAGAGAGAGGCATGTCCCCTACCAAATTGCGATCGACCTACTAACAGTGAAGGGCAAAATTGGGAAGTCGTGCTTTTGCTATAAAGCAATGCTATGAGTTTTCCCTTTCCACAGTAGGTGAATTATTATATTAAATTATAATTGAAAATAATCTAAAAATATATATAATTTCAGCAATTGTACTAGTAATTATAGAATGCAGGAGTAAAGAACAAAACTTTGGTTCCACCGATTGGGTTGGGTGAAGAAGTTACTGGATAAGATGTGGACCTTTTTGGATGGCAAATTGCAATGATTTGGTTGTCACCCACTTGCAATTTGCAAAAAGGGTGTTTTGCTTAATCATTTTCTTCCAATTAAATCATGTTCATTGTTTCACTTACTAGTTAGATTCATCTAATCTATGTTTAAATCTAACCAATCATCATTATGATCCTTCTTCTTCTTCTCATCCTGCTTGCATTTTCAGATTACCAATGATGTATTATGTATTGCGTGTTCCTAATTCCGGGTGAACTATTATTATATTATTCATTTCATTCCACACTTTACCTCTTTTAAACCACTATATATTATAAAAGGTAATTTCTTATAAATAATAAATTAATAAGAAATATAAATATGTATTAATAATTCAGAATTCTAAAAAATTGTTTAATCGTATATATAAATATATGAAAAATAAGAATTCTTACACTATATAGGCTCATTTCATAAAAAAAATTCTAATATTTTTAAGATGTATGCTTCCAGAAAGTTTCATGTAAAGTAGAAAGAGCGAGAATAACACATTTTAATTTTCAAAAAGATTATGTTGGATTATAAATATGAAAAAAATAAATAAATAAATAAGAATAAAATTTTTAAAAAATAATAAAAATAAATAATTTTTTAATTTGGTTAATATTTCATCTAGATCCACGGAGGACTTCTAGTTGGAGGCATAAGTTTTCTGAATTTGATATATGGATAATTAAACATACAAATCTTTGAAAAATGTAATAGAAATAATACGACAAATTAAAGTTGTCGTACGCCTTGAAATAGTCTATGGAAATTGGACGATATTAGGCACTTTGGGTATATTTATAGGTTCAAGACATTATCTTTCTTAGTCTTCCAACCAACTTCTTGCATCATTAAAACGACAACCAAATGATTACTCATCACAAAAAATGGACAAATTTAAATTTAAATATATTGATAATTATTTTAGTAATAATTTTTATTTTTAATTTTTTTTTGTTAATTTTTCAAATTTTTATTTTTTTCAAAATTAAAATAATATCAAATACATAAAAAATAAAACCTACCGATCCAATCATGACAAACAAACATATATAACACTCTCATCTAATCTTTAAGGTAGAAGAAAAGTTAAGAAATCTTATGAATGATATTATTAATCATGGAATTGGTGGATGAAATTAGATTATATTTAAGAATTAAAATAACGATAAAATGAAATTACCTTGTATATAGAATTACAGGTACTATATCAAAAAAAATTGAATCAAATTGATAAATTTAGTTCAATTTAAATGAAATTAAAAATTTTAATTTAATAATTCAAACAACAACAAAAATAAATATTTGATTTAATTCAATAACAAAACCCCATAATTTCATAATTATAAGCGGGTCATTTTCCATTGAATTACAACCATACCCCACGTGTCACTTCACAATTGCCTTTTTCTCCTTCGATTTATGTATTACTTTTATTCAAACGAACTTTTTATTGATGATTTCAATAAAAAAGATAATAAAATTTATTTAAATAAAAAAAAAAACAAGAAGAAGAAGCTCTGATGGTATCTTGAAAGCTTCAAGTTATTGAGAAGAAGTAAAGATGAAAAGAAAAGGAAAGAAAATGAACAAGTTTGATGGCAGAGGCAGCAGTAATGATCTACACATGGCATAAACAAGGACATGTCCCACCCCCAAAATGCATGCAAATTCATCAACAACTATCTCTGTACTTTCTTCAATTCTTCCATTGCAATATGCTTCAAAGAAAACGCAAATCTTCAATTAAAAAAAAAAAAAAAAACACCAATCTCTCTACTTGCTTCTGTTTATTGAATGCACCACATTCATGGGTTTATATTCCTTTTGGATCTCATTCTTTTTATGTTGTGAATTCAGTTCCGTAGAATGTATGCCTCCGAAATCTAACGTTGGATATTCAAATTCTACCGGGCGTGGGCGTTATTCTATTCGTGTGTTGTTAGATTTTGATTAAGATTTATCCAGAAGAAATAGAATAGAAGAGCAATATGAATTTGACCTCTATATATATATATATATATATATATTAAAGAAAGAAAATAAGAGCTCAACAAGTATGATATAAATTAAATTCTTTATGAATTATGATATAAAAAATACATGATAAAATATAATTAATAAAAATAATTTTTAAAAATAAGATAAAAAATGAAAAATGTCCTCTCTTGTATACCAACAAATGATATTTTTCTTGTACGGAATGACATTCATTATAATATAAATGCCAAGTAACCCCACCACCATGTATTTATATTCATATTATGTTTATTTTTTTAAATAATATTTAGACATCATTTTATTCGATCTAATATAATCAAATATTTAATATAATCAATCAAATAATATAATAAATTTTTTATTACATTTTACAGCATTACATTATTTGATAAATAACATAATGTATGTAAATATTAATATAATAGATGAGCCTAAATGCATATTATATGATTTGAATGAAATATAATCAAAAATATATTATGTTTTAAATGTATTTATTAATCTTTTTTTATAATATATTAATGATTATCTAAATATTTAGCATTTCATTAATATTATGTAATCAAATATATAATATAATCATGATTATATTATGTAGATAAATACATCTAAACAAACGAAACCTTAATATATATTGAGTTGAATGTAATATGCTCAAAATATTAAACACTCAATAAAATAAAATCAGAATATTTAAAAAATAATTATATATTATAATAAATGTTATCTATCTTAAATATTTATTATTCATAATTCATTAAATGATGCTTTAAATAAAAAAAGCCACTATAAACTAAGTTCTGAAAATTCTCGTACAATTAACATTAAATGTGTTTTAAACTTAATTAATTGAATGGACCTTATTATTATTCAATTAAAAACCACTTGGAAATAAATATACTATCTATTCATCATTTTAATACATTTTTGAATTAATCAAAAATATATAAAAAAGATATTTTAATATTATATTAAAAAATAATTCAATTATTAGATGAAATTTAAAAATAATTATATATATATATATAATAATATTATTATTATTAATTATCAGAAATAATATAAATATTTTAATTAATTTATTAATCAAGTTACGTATTTTCGGTATTTAGGGTCTTATTTTCTTGCATGCAAGCTGGTTTTTGCTTTTTAATTAGTGGGTATCTGCAGAGCAAGAAAAAGAAACCCACCAATAAAAACAAGAAGAAGATGATGGAAGCATGGGCTGATGATCTTGAAGCGAAGATAAAAACTCCATAATATCAAGTTTTAATGGTGGGAGCCCTCTCATAATTCCTCTCTCATGTTTTCTTCACTAACATGTATTCTAAAAATGATTATCAATCAAATAGGTATATCATATATCCAATAAATTTTGATATTATATCAAAAAAATTGAATTTAAAATAATAATCTTAGTATTTAAGTTGAAATCCGACTACATTTATAATGACTAGAAATAAATATTTATATGAAATATAATAAAAAATAAACTATAACAAATCCTATGGTATCATATTTGCTTATAAGTATTAATTTGAATAGAATAGATGATATCATGTATGTCAGAACACACCATTTTAGCAAAATAATACTTGGAAGGTACCCAATAAATTTTTAAAAAGGCAATACGTTTAATGATATATTTGCATGAAAGTCAGGGGTCAAAAGGTTCTTCTTCAGGTACCCACCAACTCATAGCTGCTTTTGAGCATGTCTTCATGCAGCAACGCTCCTGGATTCCATCCTCCAACCATATCGAACCAAAAATCCCGGATTTAAATCTTGAAAATAAAAAATTTGTTTCGAGTATCGATGAAAAATTTGATGTTCAAATAGGGATTCTGCAACATGCTAAAAGAAGAAAGGAGGGAACGGTGACAGTGACATGCTTTAGACATGGATGAACTCTCGAGGCCATGATGATCCTTAAAGGGAAGACATCATTTGAGTAAATGAATAAAAAAAAAGAGGAGCATTTTGTCTTTGTTGTGATTTGTGAAATGCATGAAAACCATCAATGGCAGTGTGTTTTTGGGTACATGAAATGCAGGTCCTTTTTCAGTTTTTGAAATGTTTTTCTTTATCGCTTTGTGCAAATCATTCTGTTCTTACGCAAATCTAGGACTACAACTATCAACTACATCATTCATCATTCTTCCTTCTTTAATTCATTGATTGCTATCGGCTTCAAACTTTAAACATCTGCCTGTAATATATATATTATATATTCATATTGTTTTCCCGAATGTCTTCTTACCAAACCCAACTTTATATTTATTTAGATTTTGATAGGATGACAATATGGATTTTCGGGTTATGTTTGGATGAATTTAAAATTGATTTAAAATATTTATTATTTCCCAAATTTGAAACTAAGCAAAATTTGATATGAATAATTCATCTTCATCACTTTAACATGCTTTAATTTTCATGTTATATAATTCAATCTAATATATTTACCATAAAAATGATCTATATATAATACAAAATGACTTATGTAATATGAACATGATATAATTAACTCATAAAAATAAGATTAAAATCATATAATTTTGATGAAAATTAACATATTAAATCCGATATAATATATATGAGTTGATTTATAAATCGTATTTTAATCGATTTAATATATCAATTCATAATATAATTCAATTTTTATTATGTCAATAACATCATGATATAAATCTAATTATAAATAACTCAAACTCATTTTTTATAACATATTCATATGAAATTAATGAATCATATCAAAAATTACTATCAAAATTTAAAATATATTAATCATACTAACAAAAAAAATTATAAATTAATTCTAACAAATTTAAACTTCTTAGTAAAAATGGGTTACTAATTAACTTATAATAATTTTATTAATTTAATTGATACATAAAAAAATGAATTTATCTAAAAGTGAAATACATAATTATATTTAGTAACACAGTTGAAGGGAAATGATGGTTTGTCTAAAAGGTTGCATGATATGGGGTGTGGACTTTGGGGGGGAAGGGGAAGAAGTGAGTGGGATGCAATGAGTGAGTGAGTGGGAATGGCAATGGCATGCTTGAGTTTGGTGGTCTCTCTCCATCTGTGAATTGATTCAAAGAATTAATGATTCCTCCCATAATTTATGCTTTTGCAAAATTATGGCAATGCCTTCACACTCTCTTTGTTTTCAAAATGATTCTGGCCACTCTAAATTGGAATCATTTTCATAAATGCAATCCCACACCCAACTTCCTCTTTACTATGCTTACTCATTTTAGTGGGCTACCAATTTTATATTTTATTTTATTTATATAATTTCGGATCAATGAAATACCTTGATATTTATTTTTATAAGATTTAACTGTACTTCTAAATCTTTTTTAAGGGTAGTAATTATTTGAGTTTGGATTATTTTGGAAAGTAGTCATCATGATTTATGTGTAATTTTTTTTTGTACCTATTAAGATGATGATCAAATCATTGTAGTACCTTATTTATTAATGAAAAAAATGACTTTATTTCTTTCGATCATCATATCATGTTATGATTAATTGCATCTTTCTTCTGTGATATTTAATAATATAGCCTATGATTATAGGTGTCTTGTATTATGTTTACTTGTACAAGTTATAAACAATTTTAAGGATCAGTTAATTCTAAACATGATTAGTTAGCCAACTTGATACGATAATATCTTAAAGTAAATATCACATAAATCCATACCACTAACAACAATTAACTTTACAAACATTCTCATCCCTTTGAAAATTTTCAGCTTTTTTTAACATTCGACTGGATTTGTTTCATATTTTATTTGGAAATTTTAAAAAATTAGATTTTATTTATTGGATTAGCACAAACAGAAGTCATTAATTATGATGTTAAATATAAATGTAATATGTAATTATACATATTTATGTGTAATATTTTTGGTTTATATATAATAAATTCATAAGGAACTTCATATATAAAAATGATTAAAACATGTATATATAATAAAAGAAGGGAACAGTTAATGCATATATAAATTATAAGTTATAATATAAGCAGACGTACTTATAAATCATATTAAAATTGTTGACAAGGGATTAAAGTTATTGATCATCAATGCTCGGTTATGTATATACGATCATGAATCATCAAAATGAAATAAGGTCATATGATCCAGGGCCTTATGGTGGGCTCACCTTCCCATTCTATTGCCTACTGCCCTTACCACACTCCAAAAACTTAGATCCCACCCCCGTCCATAAACATATTTTTAAAAATCCGTTGCTTAATTCACTACCACCCGCACTCCAGTTTAATATAGATGAAAAAATAATAATTATTATTATTAGAAAAGAAATTAAGAGGATATTTAATAATCCAATTTAAAATGATTAAAGTTAAATCCGTAGATAAATATAAAAATGACAGCATGAAGGCTTGCGCGAGAAAAGATCACTTATTTGGTTGTGCTTGTACATATGCATATGCATATACATATGGTAAAGTGATTGTTAATTTGGAGGTGAAAAAACGAGGTAGGTGGGCATGTCGAATCTCCTCAAGCCATTGAACTTGCTTGAAGCAGAAGTTGTGTAGGCACCCATGCCGTAGAAGATTAGCAAATCATCAACTTCCATCTCTGGCAGCTTCCACTCACTTGCCACTATGTCCATCGAATCGCAGCTGGGTCCGAAGATGGTTGACGAAGCTACACCACCTGTTTTATCTTCATTTTTCCTCAGCGGCTT
>CANYBF012312246.1:0-13004 GCA_948192965.1 Dalechampia spathulata | reverse complement strand
TAAGGGTTACTATCAAACTGTCACTTCTAATCTCTAAACAAGTTCTTCTGTGTTTTGATGCAAAGATCTTCTTTTGGTTTGTTGTTTTAAAATGAAAATTTTAAATTTCTTCCGCTGCTTAATCACTAAACAAACCAACATCCATACCAAACTTAAAGTCCTGATGTCCTATTTTTTTACGAGTATCCGTACAGGCGTACATCAAATGGTACGCCTATACCACCCCAATTTTCTTGACAAACCCATTTTCCTGTGAGTTACGGTACGGCCATAGAACCCTTTGGTATGCCCGTACCATCTCCAAGGAACTTGGTACACCCGTACGAGTATCCGAATGCTTGTACGAGTATCCGTATGCCCGTACCACCACCTATAAATCCATAACAAAGGCTCCACTCAGCCTTACTCACCCAATACCTGCTAAAAACACTTCAAATCCAACCTAAACACAATCAGAATAGCTGCCCCTCATCTAACCGAGAAGATACACTTCCCAATAAGGCGACAGCATCACAAACAATTCCATGAATTCACATATACATGCATACATACATACCTAAAGATATAGCATCAACAATACAGCATTGTATAAAGTCACATACGCATACAGACTGCTACACATAAACCAGACACATCACTCTTGTGGATGTGACAAATCTCTCCCCCTAAAAAGAAATTTCATCCCGAAATTCAAACTTGACTTACCAAAAAACAAGTGAGGATGTTGTTCCCTCATCAAGGACTCTCGCTCCCACATGGCATCTTAGCCAGTATGGTGATTCCATAATACCTTAACCAATGGTATCCGTTTGTTCCTTAATTGCTTAACTTCTCGGGCCAGAATTTTAATCGGTTCCTCCTTGTAAGATAAGTCAGGTTGAATCTCAATCAATTCCACTGGAAGCACGTGTGAAGGATCAGATATATACCTCCTTAACATAGAAACATGAAATACGTTATGAACCCGGTCCAAATCTGGTGGCAACGCCAACCTGTAAGCCAACGGTCCAACACGCTCTAGTACCTCATACAGACTAATGAAATGAGGACTTAATTTCCCCTTCTAACCAAATCTCATAATCTTCTTCCACGGATATACTTTCAAAAATACCTTATCCCCAACATCGTACTTAATATCACACCTCTTTAAGTCTACATACGACTTATGTATGTTAAAAGCAGCTTTCAGTCTGGATTTAACCAACCTCATCTGTTCTTTGGCCTACTGAACCAATTCAGGCCCAATCAATCTCTACTTGCCAACCTTATCCCAATGCAAAGGCATCCTACACCTTCGCCCATATAAAGCCTCATAAGGAGCCATCTGTATGCTTTACTGGTAGTTGTTATTATATGCAAATTCTATCACATGAACATATTGATCCTAGCTACCCTCCCATTTGAGAATACAGGCACGTAACATATCCTCTAAAGCTCTCTGAAAAGCTCCCTAAAACCAAGACGTAAACCATGGATCTCTATCCGACACGATAGACGATGGAATCCCATGCAATCGGATAATCTCTCTCATATATAACTCTGTCAATCTCTCCAATCCGTAATCCATTTGCACAGGAATGAAATATGTCACCTTGGTCAATCGATCGACAATAACCCAAACTACATCATGTTTAGTTTACGTTAACGGTAACCCCATGACAAAATCCATCGTAATCTGATCCCATTTCCATTTCGGCATCAGCAACGGATTAAGTTGTCCAGCTGGCACTTGATGTTCCACTTTCACTCGCTAACAAATCAAACATTTAGCCACATAATCTGCTATATCTCTCTTCATGCCAATCCATCAATAGTATTATCTCAAATCCCTATACATCTTAGTACTACCGGGATGATAAGCATACGTCAAACTGTGGGCTTCCTCTAGGATCTGTCCCTTTAATTCCTCATCTGCTGGGATATACAACCGTGTCCCATACCTTAAAATGCCATCCTCATCCATAGAAAATAAGGTAGTCTTACCTGCCTGCACTTTTTGTAACTGTTTCTAGTATTCCATGTCACCAGTTGCACTTCTCTGTATCTGGTCTGTCAACATAGGTTTCACCTTCATCTGTAACTATGCCAGAATACAGTCAGATTGTAACATCAAAGTAGCTTCCAATTGTTGCATTTCATAAACCAACATCATTGTAGACTGTCTTAATCCAGCAAATATCTTTTGACTCAAAGCATCGGCAACTGAATTAGCTTTCCCTGGGTGATAGTCTATCACACAGTTGTAATCCTTAATAAGCTCAATCCAACGTCGCTGCCTCAAGTTCAACTCTTTCTGTGTACCAAGATACTTCAAACTCTTGTGATCTATGTACATATAACAGAGTTTGCCATATACATAATGTCACCAAATCTTAAGAGCAAAAATAATTGCTGCTAACTCCAGATCATGTATGGCATAGTTCCTCTCATGTGGCTTCAATTGCCTTGAAGCATAGGCAATCACTTTCCGATCCTGCATTAAAACACATTCTAAACCATTCAACGATGCATCACTGTATATTACATACGCTTGACCCAGGGTGGGTAGCATAAGAACTAAAGCTCGCGTCAAACACTCCTTCAATTGCTTAAAACTCTTCTGACATTCCTCTGACCAAACAAAAGGAACATCCTTCATTAACAATGTCATCAAGGGCAAAGCAATTATCAAGAATCCCTTAAAAAATCTTCTATAATACCCAACTAAACCTAAGAAACTACAAACTTCACTGACATTCCTGGGAATCTGTCAGTTAAGCACATCTTCCACCTTGCTCGGGTCTACTCTGATCCCCTCTGCAAAAATCACATACCCCAAGAATGCCACTTGATCAAGCCAAAAATCACACTTTGATAACTTGCCAAATAATTGCTTCTCCCTCAGTCGTTGTAGCACCAATCTTAAATGATAATCATGTTTCTCTTAAGTTTTGGAATACACCAAAATGTCATCGATGAACATAACCATAAATTGATCCAGATAATCAGTAAACACTATGTTCATCAACGCCATAAACACCGCCGGTGCATTCGTCAAGCCAAACGGCATCACCAAAAACTCATAATCCCCATAATGAGTCCTAAATGCCGTCTTCACCACACTATCTTCTTTCACCTGTAACTGATGGTATCCCGATCTCATACCAATCTTAAAAAAACACAGCCGCACCTTTAAGCTGATCGAACAAATCATCGATACACGGTAATGGGTATCGATTCTTGATCATTACCTTATTCAACTTTCTGTAGTCTATACATATTTGCATAGAACCATCCTTCTTCTTTACAAACAACACAAGCGCACCCTAGGGCAAAACACTCAGGTGAATAAAACCCTTATCCAGTAATTCCTGCAGTTGCACCTTCAACTCCTTCAGCTCGATCGGTGCTATCTGATAAGGTGTTATGGATATCGGTTCTGTACCCGGTGACACCTCAATCTAGAACTCCACTTCCCTCTCTGGTGGAAACTCTGGTAATTCCTCTGGGAACACGTCAGGGAAGTCACATATAGTCAAAATCTCTATCAATTGTACTCCCTTCCATCTCCCATCAATCACATATGCCAGAATCACCTTACAACCCTGTAATAGTAACTTCTGTGCAGCTACAGCTATCACTAACCTTGCTGTCACTGACGGCACGTTACCCTTAATCAGAAGTGCCTCCTCTTTAGGATGTTGAAGGGCCAGTGTCTTCCGTTGATAGTCCATCACCGCACCATACCTTGCCAACCAATCCATCCCCAATATAATATCATACTCCCGAAATGGCATCTCCATAAGGTCAAATAAGAAACACACACCCTGTAAGAGCAAGGGACATCGTCTATAGACTCTGTCAACTATCACATCCCCTCTTAAAGGACTAGAAACCACTATCCCATAGCCTAATCTCTCACTTGACATCTTAAGCAATCGAGCAAAGCCAACATCAATATATGAATGCGAAGAACCGGGATCAAACAACACTAAAGCAATCGGCCTTGGTTGCTACTGTTGTTGAGCCTCTCCTTCAACCACAATACGTATTGGTCTACCAGACCATTCAGAGCACTCTCTAGCATAGTGACCAGCATCACCACACCTAAAGCACAGGTTACTGCCTACTCGGCAAGCTCCATAATGAGTCCGATCACAAGTACAGCATAGATACAGTCCAATACTTGCACTACCACTATAACAAATGGGTCTCCCACTCTGCTCATACAAGGGTGGCATCGGTCTCACATCCGTTGATCTAGGAGGAAAAGAACTCCTAAACTTGCCCCTCTTCGACAAACTAGATGAAGAACTCGACCCTCTAAATGACCTCCTCAATGACTCCTGTTGAGCATCATCCTCTTGCACCATACATTCAAGATCCAGTGCATTAGCCATCAAGGTAGAAAAGTCATCATATTGGAAACTCTGAACAAATGCCCTGATTTGAGGATTCAGACCTTGCTCGAATCTCTTGCATCTCTCCTGACCAGATATCAAAATGTGGGTCACATAATAGGCCAACCGGGTAAACTCCTTTTCATAGTCAACCACAGACATGTCCCCCTGCTTCAACCCAAGAAACTCCTACAACTTCTGATCAATATAGGCTGAAGGTACATACTTCCGACAAAATTCTCTTTGAAGATCCTCCCACATCAACACAGGTGGGTCAGCCATACTCTGAGGGATGGTCTTCCACCACTCGTATGCATCCTCTTACAATAATGAGATGGCATACTCAAACTTTGCTATCTCCGGACACTTCATCTGATGCAACACCCTTTGCGTCCACTCCAACCATACCTCAGCCACATATGGGTCAGTAGTGTCGATAAAATCAGTGGCTCCGTACGATCTCAGCTTAGTGAAATCTAACTTATACTCCTCTCTTTGCTCCGCTGGAGGTGGGGCAGGAACTGCAGGCAATGCCTGACTCTGCGTCTGAAGGAAACGTAAAAATTGGGCAAACTGAGTTGCCATTGGGTCAACAGTAGATGCCTCTGCCTGTCTACCCGCATGCTCTCCCGTTCTCAAGGAACTCTCTTGGGGATTAAAATTACCCCACCTTCCTCACCAACGTTAATTCCTCTATCAGACATCACTTAATCTGTAATACATGAACGAGGGTCCAACGGTCAGTAGTGGTCAGGACAAGCAACCCTCTTTTACTGTCGCTTATAACTTAAAGGCAGTAGTCCAAACATCTTAGCAAACACATGTTGAGCTAAACCCTAGCTTTACGAGCCAAACCATAGCTCTGATACCACTAAAACATGTCACACCCAGCCCATACCTGGAGTAACATGCTCTCGTAGTATATACATTGACCTTCCATTTGGAAAACCATGGTATACACTACAAGGGATACGTATACATGCATAAATAGACGTCGTATGAGGACAACTCAAGTACAGGTGGTGCAAAAGTCGCAACATAGTAATATAAAACCCTGGTCATCTCAACAAATGTTCAATATGTATACATTAATATACAAAGGTTTTATTACATTATCGATACAATCACCACCCAAAATACATATGACTACTACCAATATGATATGTACAAGCTACAAAACAATATACCAAGCAAAAAGAAGCATGCCCAGCTGCCTAGGACCACCTTGAGAATTGGATTGCTGCCAAATCCATCTCCCTGCTGACCCAAACGCTCACGACTCAGGGCCCTCTACCATAGGCTCTGAACCTGCGTCTATTAATTGATAAATGCTGAGTATAAACTCAGTGGTGCATGCAATCTTGTGCGTGCACCCTTTTCTCACTTTCTTTTCTTTTCTTCCCTTCTCTTTCTCTATACTGTGCATAATTTCCTACCATGTTGGGTCCCTGTATGTACCGGTACTCAACTCCCGAAGGAGGGCAACTATTATCCGGGTCTTTAAACCCCTTTTTCCTTTATGTCTTGAGACTCAACTCCCGAAGGAGGCTATATAATATACGATTCCATTATGGAATCCTATAATATATGACCCAACATGCATTTTTCCTCTTTTCTCTTGCTCTTTTCTTTCATTCACAATCCCTTATGTCATGTTTATGCCACTATACACTGCTATAATGAAGTATAATAAACAGAGCATACCATTGATCGCTGGTTAGTGACAGTAATTCTAATCTCTACTTAGCTACAAGTATACAAGTTATTGTAGTATGATATCGATCCCACGAGGATTTATAGTTTATTCATCTCACTCAGTTTTCTTGTTTGTTTAGGCAATAATCATGGTTGGGTGTTTGAAGTTACTTAATAGTAAAAGCATATTAAAGATGAACTCAGATCAATCTCATAAGTTAAAGGTATAATAATTATGTAAGCATAGGATTTGAAATCATTACTACCAAGTAGAGTTAACATTCATGTGCTTATTGCTACCCAAGATATCCCATAGCATCAAAAATCCTCTCTCGAGGCAAATCCAACTAAACCCCACTCTAATCTTTGGATTTCCTTAGTCACAATCAGGTTCCTCAAATTAGGGAGACTATCCAGCAATCATACAGGGATTAGGGGGATGTAGATCTCTCTCACACACTACTCTAACCAGAATGGATAAGCATTCCATGATTCAACTCTCATTGCAATCACAGAGCATAAGTAATCAATCAAAAAACTAACCTTTATAATTTGAACATTTCTTAATGAACAAGCATTCTACAATCCAACTCTCATTGCAATCATAAAGCAGAGGTTTGTTTTCAGAATTAAACTTTAGAATTAAACATTCACAACAATTAAATAAAGCACAAAATAGTTATCTCCATAAAGGATTCTTGAAATCAAATCCTACAAATTAAATACTTAGCCACTCATGGCTTACAGCAAGAACACAATAAAGATGCAAAAATAGGGAGAACAAAAGGAAACCCTAGACAACAGACTTCTTTTCTCACGGATCTCCCTCTTCTGTTGGTGAATGGTCCTCTCTTTTAACCTTGAGTGTAGGTCACTTCTCTTCCAGCTGAGATTTTTTGTCCCTTTCTTCACCCATCACTCCTGTATGATGTGGACTCCATTGCCCATCCAGTGCCCATTCATTTCCCATTAATGCTCTTTAAGGGTTTTGTTTTCTTTCTTCACATGGATGTCATTCTCTTCCCTTTTCTTCTGTCGAGTTGTCTTCCATTTGACTTAATAATTCCAAGTCCACGATCGTGGATTTTTCCAGTAGGTCTCGGGCAATTTCTATGCACTCCACGATCGTAGAGTTGAAGTCTACTATCGTGGAAAATTCCAGTAGCTTCCTTTCATTCTGGCTCCTCTTCCACGACCATGGAGCTGAAGTCCACAATCGTGGAGTTGGTTCTCCATGCATAAAATTTTCTTGTTTCTTCTTATTTGCTTTCTAACACTACACACTTAGCACACACATCAAATTCTAATAAAAAACACACTGATCACAATAAAATATAACACAATAAAGACTAATCACTACCTAAAATTCATCAAAATATAACACTTAATAACACATATCAACCATGCGAAGCAATCATCCAGCTCATATCAATAACACGTCATAAATACAGGAATTAAATCCCCAAACATCAATTCCTTGGCCATACATGGCCTAAAAGCATAAGAAGAAGTAAATCAAACTCTAAACCAAAGCTAACACAAACCTGTAGGAAGTCACTTCTAGCGTCTAAATCTGTAGACCAATCTCTAAACTCACTTCTTCAAGCTCTCACGGTGTAGAAACAAGAAAGCAGGTTGAATTCTACTATTATATTAAGTGTAGAAGGGTTTAAAAGAGTGTGAAAGGAAGATAATCAAAGAAAAGTCCAAGTTTATCCTTTTAAAAATTCACTTTTAAGTCACGTACGGCCGTACCAAACCCCGTACGTCTATACCAAACTTAAAGTTCTAATGTTCTGTGTTCCTGCAAGTATCCGTATGATCGTACATCAAATGGTACGCCCATACCACCCCAATTTTCCTGACAAACCAATTTTCCTGCGAGTTACAGTACGGTCGTACAACCCTTTGGTATGCCCGTACAGTCTCCAGGAAACTTAGTACGCCCGTACAAGTATCCATATGCCCGTACCACCACCTATAAATCCATAATAAAGGTTCCACTCAGCCTTACTCACCCGATACCTGCTGAAAACACTTCAAACCCAACCTAAACACAATCAGAATAGCTGCTCCTCATCCAACCGAGAAGATACGCTTCCCAATAAGGTGACAGGATCACAAATAATACCATGCATTCACATATACATGCATACATACATACCTAAAGCTACAGCATCAATAGTACAGCATCGTATAAAGTCACATACGCATACAGACCGCTACACGTAAACCAAACATGTCACTCTTGTGAATATGACAAATGCAGCTCACCTCATTAAAGTGGAAGCTACAGTCACAGAAATATGCAGAGAATAGCGCTATCAGCGAAGAAAAATGTTGAGATTCCTTGAACTCTCTGGCATCAATGTGCCTTCCCCAACTTCTTTGCTACCAAGTTCACCTCCACCCTCAAGCAACTGAAATTCCAACCCTCTTTTATAGTTTATGTGTTTTCATATCTGTTTGTTTTATGTGTCTTCTTATGTTTCTATTGTGCTATGTGTTTTCACATTGAGGGCAATGTGTTCTCTAAGTGTGGGGATGTTGGCATTTGTTTTGTTTACCTTGTTTTGCTTACTTGTTTGTCATGACTGTATGAATTACTTTACATGTATTCATGAGTGAATGTGTGTGTTTTATTGTTTGCCTTATTTTGCTTACTTGTTTGTCATGACTGTATGATTTACTTTACATGTATTCATGAGTGAATGTGTGTGTTTTGAGAAAGTGGGACTACTTATATATGGCATGCATATTTGGAAGATGGATATAAATAACTCGTAATCACACTGATTTTGGAAACTTTCTCATAAACTTAGCAAATTAGTAGACATTGTAAAAGGTACAAATGTTTGGCCTAAATAATAAGCTTAATCATTCTATAATTGCACTATAAAATAGAGTACAACTTTTTGGAAACTATTAAGATATATGATGTGTGTAAATTCAAATATAAAACAATGAGGAAATGATTAAGGGAAAAAGAAAAGATAAATAATAAGCCGACAAGGGCAAAAAGACTAACTATTCCGTTGTCACTAAGGGTACCCAAAACTGGCCTTAGTGATATGATCAGCGCTAGTAGCCATTCAAGCCTAGGTAGAATGTTAAATAACTGGAGATCATTGCTAAAAGCATGGGATAGTCAAGCTGAAAAACCTACCTCTCAAACAAGAGTCAAATTAAAAATCAAAGCAAAAAAAAGGAAAAAATAGAACCTTATGATCCTCAAATCAAGGCAAGTTTAAAGAATTACTCATACTTCATGTCTAAGCAAAAGATGGGGAGTTGTATTATGTTCGATAGTACAATTGTGTGAATGATTGAGCTTGATTATCTGAGTTAAACACTTTTAGTTTTTTAATACGTAATGAATTGCTAATTTTATGATAAAGTTACATAAAGAGGAGTGATTACTAGCTAAGGATGTCCAAACTAACGAATGCAAATTGCCATATCATGATTATATCACAATTTCTATATTGTGTAAGTTTTATTTATTTTATTTTGCTTGAGGACAAGCAAAGATTTAAGTGTGGGGATGTTGATGTATGTCAATTTTCATGCTTGTTTAGTCATTTTTAGTTAGTGTTTGATGTTCATTTTGTTACATTTTTGCTTTTATTTAGTAGAATTTAATGAGTTTATTGAGTGTGTAGTGTTAGAGAAGTAACAGAGAAGAAATGAAGCATTTTGGGACTTTAAAGAGTAAGTCATAATCGTGACATTCAAAAGTCACAATTGTGACAGAAGTTATGTTAAGAGAAAAAGGAGCCAAGTTAAGTCCCGATCATGACATTCAAAGTCATGATCGTGACAGAAGGAAGAGAGCCCGAGCACCATCAAACAAGCAAGTCACGATCATGACTTGCAAAGTCACGATCATGACTTCTCAATTATGAGGCATTTAAAGCATAAAATCTATAGAAGATTAAGGAGGAAAATGGGATCCATGGGGGGAACAAAAACAAAAAGCTTTAATGGAGACCTCATGGGCAAAGAAATCAACAAGATGGGCAGGAATATAAACAAATTGGAGTTAAACCTAGAGGACCCCTACTCAAATGCACAAAAAGAGGATAGCATATAGGGTTAAGAGCAGACCATCTATAGAAAATAGCAGTCCAGTTCTTAAGGCAAACTTTTGTATAGTGTTCTTCTTTGTTCCTCATTTCTTCTTGTATTTTCTCTTTAGCCATGAGTGGCTAAGTACTTGGTGTAGGATTTGATCTCTGAATCCCTTGTTGGGATAACTGATTATGCTTGGTTAACATTGCTATGAATGTTTAATTTTAAAGTTTGATTTTGGAAACAAAGCCTCTGCTTTATGATTGCAACGAGAGTTGGATTATAGAATGCTTATGCATTGAAAGATGTTCAATTCTAAAGGTTAGTTTTCTAAATGATTACTTAAGCTCTATAATTCCAACAAGAGTTGGATTGTGGCAAGCTTATTCATTCTAGTTAGGTCGATGTGTGAGAGAGATCTACATACTCTTAATTTCTATATGATTGCTAGATAATTTCCCTAATTAGAGGACCCTGATTATGACTAAGGAATTCTGAAATTAGAGTAAGATTTAGTTGATTTCACCTCGAGAGAGGGTTTTCAATGCTGTGGGATATCTTGGGTAGCAATAAGCACATGACTGTCATCCTAGTTTAGTGATGATGATTTCAATTCCTATGTTCCTTATTATTTGTGTTATCTTCTTGCTTTTGAATCCATTTCACTTCTTCATGTATTCCCTTCAACAATTTCTTACCTCCAAACACCAACCCATTATCCTCGCTTAAACAAATCAGAAATCCAAGTAGTGGTGGATAAACCAATAAATCCTCGTAGGATTGATATCTTACTACCGCAATCTGTATACTTGCAGTGAAGTAGTGAATAAAACTACTATCATTTTAGGGACGATCACTTAGCATAATACTAAGTTTTTTTTTATTTATATGACTGAACTTAGCATATTACTAAGCTACCTATGTACCTTTATAAGAAAGATCAAGTTAAACGTAGTTCAATTACAATGAATTTTTTATTTGGTTTGCCATGCACAGTTTTAGCTCATGCGGGCTAGGAGCAAAGCTGAACTCTGAGCATAGTACCTCTTTAAGAACTTGCCATTGATTGGTCCAATACGCACTCCATCTTTATCAACAATCTTGTATGCACCATTTGAATAAACTTCCTGTACGACATATGATCCATCTCAATTTAATAAGAACTTGTTACCCATACATCAAGACACAATGATTGGCCTTCTTATCACAAGAACAAGATCTCCCACTTGAAAAGATCATGGTCTTAGTTTCTTGTTGAATGCTCTTCATAACCTAACTTGATAACATTCTAAGTGTTGTTGTGCATCCAAGTGCCTTTCATCTAAAGCTTCCAACTCTTGAAGGTGTAATCAAATATTATCTTCATTTGAGAGTCCTTCTTGAATTGCTATCTTCAAAGATGGGATTTGTTGCTCAAGAGGTAATACAGCCTATACACCATAAACAAGTGAATATGGAGTTGCCTGTATATGAGTTTGGTATGTAGTTCGATAAGCCCATAAAGCTTCTCCCATTCTTTCATGCTAATCTTTTTTTGATCAACTTGTAATCTTCTTAAGGAGATTGCATAAAGTTTTATTGAAAGCTTCAGCAAGTCCATTAGTTGGCGTATTATACATTGAAGAGCAATACTGCTTGAAGTTAAACTGCTCACATAACTTATCCATTATCTTATTATAAAATGGCCTACCATTATCCGTTATAATGTAACGAGGCACACCATACCGGTAAATGATATTTGTTCAAATGAAGCTTGTAACTATCTCCCCTTTCATTTCTTTACATGCTCTAGCTTACACCCATTTAGAGAAATAATCTATTGTGGTAAAGATGTAAAGATGACCATCTGAGCTTTTTGGTAAAGGCCCTACCACATCAAGTCCCCAAGCATCAAAAGGCCAAGATGCAATAGTCGGATGAAGTGGTTCTAGAGGTTAGCGTATCATGTTTGCATGAAATTAGCACTCTTGACATCTTTTAGCATATTCCATACAATCTTTCACCATTGTAGGCAATAATACCCCATCCTTTTAATTTGAAAGTGAAGCTTTAGACCAATTTGATGAGCCCCACACACCCCCGAGTGTGCTTCTTGCACAGCCTTAGCAACTTCATTTTTCCCAAGGCAACACAAGAAGATGCCATCACAAGAACGCCTATAAAGAGTTCCCTTATAGTAAATGAATCTTAAAGCTTGCCTCCTAACTTTAGTTTTATAGCGTGCATCTTTAAGTAACTTTCTATGCTCTAAATAATCAATAAGCGGTTGTCACCAATCTTCTGTGTTAGTCTCATATACAGAAATATGATTCACCATCTCTTTTTCACCTTCATTTTCAAGTTGAAGTGATAATGGTGTAAGAGTAGCGCGCCCCGGACGCAGGAGCGCTTTCACGCTGTTCGGCGTGAAATGCCGTGCTGCTTGCTCTCAATGGTGCATTTCCATAGTTGATTGGTCTTTAACCTAGAAAGATCACGTCGAGTTAAAAATGGAGTCACCACCTAGTTTGTTTTGTCAATTCGATTGAATGACTAGAAAAACTAGGAAATAAAACCAGGGCCTTCCTGTGTTGCAAAACAGCCTGAATTTCTTCAGAGTTTGGGTTCGGGATTTCGAATTTATTAATGTTCCATTTTATTATGTTCACTTATTTAATTCTAACGAAAGCTCCTAAGCACACAATTAGGTTCAAGTTTGATTAGCATACGATTACATGACATAAGGCATTCAAGAAGACATATCACAAATTATAAAGCATAAAGAAAGCGGTAAATGCAGGAAAGTAAATGCAGAATAAAATGTGGGTATTTAAATACAACCCACCCAAAATAATCAAAAGCAAATAAAAGAAAATAAAG
>CANYBF012311119.1:0-11266 GCA_948192965.1 Dalechampia spathulata | reverse complement strand
GTACGCTTGCTCGCAGGAAAATTTGCTATCAGTCAGCTTGCCTCGGTACGGGCGTACCATTGTTTGGTATGGCCGTACGTGAGCTCGCAGGAAAATTTGTTATCAGTAAAACCTGTTTGGTACGGGCGTACCAAGTAATGGTATGACCGTACCACATTTCCCCCATATTTTCCAACGGCTAGTTTTGAATTCGTACGGGCGTACAAGTGATGGTATGGCCGTACCCATAGTAAAAATTAGGTTTTAAGTCAGCAAAACGGCTAGTTTTATAACAACAACTTTCATACACTTTAAGCAAACAAAAATTCATCTACAGAGCTTTGATTTCTGAGCTAGTATCTTCGTCTGCAAGTAAGATTTAAGCTTGTATTTATATTTCCTTTTTGTATTGTATTTGGGATTGGTGTGTGAATAATCCATTGGGGATTATCATTTGTTTGAGTGATTGTGAGGATTGATTGTTGTGAAGGTTTGAGTGTAAGCCTTGAAAACACTAGGGATTAGATTCATTTGTGAATCCATTTGTTGTAATTGATTGAGATTATAGTTGAACCCTAAGTACGAGACTTAGGAGAAAGTGGACGTAGGCAAAGAGTTAGCCGAACCACTATAATCGCACATGTTGCCATCTTCCGCAGGATTTCATAGTGGTTCGACACTAACTCTTGGTTTATGTTCACTTCTCCTAAATCTTTCACTTATGGTTCCACTAGTCACAATCAATCAATTACACTAAGGATTCCTCACAATGAATTCTAACCTCAATGTTTTTAGACTTATATTCAAACTTTTACAATCAATATCAATCTCACAAACTCTCAAATATAAGTTAATACCCCAAGCATTAATCACACACCAACTCACAATTACAAACCTAACACTTAAGTTGTGAGAATGAAATACAATGAGAGTTTACTATACTAGATTAAGAATACAACAAGTAAACTTAATTGAAATTGAAGTTTTAGGTTCAAAGGAAGCTTTGCGCAAAAGATAGCCGATAGTATTTGAAAAATGAAAGTGTGTTCTTCAAAATAGATATGTTAAAAAGTGTTTAAAATAAATCTAAAAAGTCTCATATGGTTGTACGGATTCTCGTACCACACATAGAAAAATTATTTTAAATTGCAAACAATTTAAATTGAATAACATAAAACACATACATCAAAATTTAATAAATTTAAATAAAGAAAAAATTTATAATTTAATTAAAAATATTTTTACATTTAATTTTAAAAATATTATAAGTTTTATCCTAAATCTATCTAATTTTATCCATATCATATTATATTTTATCACAAAGTGTTGGTTACCACCTAAAAATACCACATGTGATAAAACACGTATATCATATTAAAATTAAATAGATTTTAAATAAATTGAAATAAAATTCAAAAAATAACTATATTTGGAAATAAATACCTATATTAACCTTAAATATAATTATACAACAAGTTTCTAGCCATATCCTATTAGTTAATGATTGCAAAAAACAAATAAATTTCAAGAAATACTTCAAAACAACAAAGAACAATGTTTACTCTATGCTATTCCTTATCTCTTCCTTTTCGATTTCGATTTTCATTTATGTAGTTTCTAAATATGAAAATTTCATGTCATTTCATTTATTTTATTTTATTTTATTTTTGCAGAAGTCAAATTTATATAATTGTCATTATATATAAAACGTTTTATTTTTACAAGAATTTTCTATAAAAGTTTCTCGAACCCTTTTGAAAATGAAATCAGTCTTTTTTTTAATCGTAAGTGATCAATTGGACTATCTTATTTAATTATATTTTCTAAATTATTTACTATATTGATCAAATATTTTGTACAAAGTAATGAATGCATTGATGGATCAGATAATTTCAGAGATAGATGAGACTTTATGTATGGAAGAACAAGTGAATAGAATGCTTTTGCAAACCCATGACTTCTAATAATGTTTTCATACGTGGGTCTAATTATGTTTGCATGTAATATCAAAGCTTATACATTATATATGCATTCCTTAGTAAACTCATATTTAATATTTAATATTTAATATTTTGATTTTGATTTATATTGTTAATAATAACATCTTAAATTTTTAGAATTTATAAGTTAATGGAACATTTTAGGAAAAATTAATTTTATCAGTTTTTTAGATCTATTTCATAAAATTAATATTACGGAAATGATTTATTATTTTGATGATCGTTAGTTATTTTATTAATATTTAATTATTTATATACCGATTTAAAATCAAAATACTAAAATAAGCACAAACATTAAAATAAAGAAAGAAAGAAAGCATATAGAATTATAATTCTATCAACAATATATTATTACATACTAATAATTAATTATAATTATATACTCATCAAAATAAAATTAATGTATATAGAATATTTAATGAAAATTGACAGATATAACTAATAAATTCATTATACTACATAATGAATCGAATTCGTACAAAGTAATTATGATAATAATTGTAATAAATATTTAAAAAGAACAGAAATTATGATTAACAAGGGAAAAAACATGTCTATGTTGCTGGGAGATTTAAGACACATGTCAAGATATGAACTATGCATAAAACCATGATTTTTTTTATAAAAAAAAAGAAAGAAAGAAAGAAAGAAAGAAGTTTGGCTTCACGTCTGCATTACTAAATAAAGAGTAAATAGGAATAACGATGGCATGGAGATTGCACATGCAAATGGCGATGGTGGTGGCCGCGTTTTCTTGAGACCAACCCACTTGTACTTGATTTATTATTTTATTTTTCATTTAGGGATTTTGATTTTTAGCTTTTTATTATTATAATGAGCTTGATTGAGTTCGAATTCAGCATCTCAGATTTCTATGAAGGATTTCAAGAAAAGATCGTTTTCTTGAATTGAGAAGTTACTTTTAATACATATAGTATATATATATATATGCCTTAGAGGCAGTCAGTCTACTGAACCTTAATTGTTAAAGGGTATCTTCAAAACAAGGCAATTTGATTGGCCTCCTATGGAGGATGGAGGGGACCAACCCAATGTCTCTTTAGGGCATGGACCTCATCATGACTTGTGGATTTTGTGTTCTTCTTCCATATATTTCAAGCATTTTATGATTCATACTTAAATATATAAAATAATAAAATACAATCAATTTGAATGTTTAATGTTCAATGTTTATATCAATATATGGATTATTATAAAATAATATTTAAGTATATATATATATATATTATAATTGAATGGTAAAGTGAGTTGCTGCCCCATAAAAAGGAAGAGTGGTCCTATCCACAATTTAACCATATGAAGTCAATCGGAGCTTGAAAGTGCTTATTGAAGGAATGTTCTTAATTGCAAGTAGATCTCTAAATTCCACTTTTAATGAACATATTAACTCCTGCTTTTGTAGTCTAGTCCGGTCTCTTATTGCTATGGCTATCATTTCACCCATTTATACTTGTTATTTTTTTTATTTAATATTATTTTTTAATTAATTCTTTTATTTTAATTTTTAAAAAACAATTTTATAAGTTACTTTTTGAGAAAATATATATTTATGGTTTTTACGTATCATTTTCAAAATAACAATTTTAATTAAAAATAAATTTCAAAAATGTCAACCAATATTTTCAAACATGCATAATATAATGGATAGTGATTTTTTAAAAATTATAAAATAATTTAGAAAAAATATTATTAAAATGTAGATTCTAAATTTATGCTCGTTTAATTAAATTATTTTATCGATTGAATTCTTAGTCTATGATAAGATTTAAGGTATTTAAGATCAATTAAAATCTTAATTTGCATTAAAAATATCTAGATTTAACATTTTATGCAAATGATAAAATGGATAAATAAATTATTATTTTTTTCAAGATTTTAAATTTAATTATTAAAAACAAAACAACATGCCGATAAAATATTTATTTCTTAAATAAATCTTGAAAGGCATTAATATATTAATACGAATGCAAGGCTTTAAAGGCATGCCTTACACTCGGGAAAAGTAATAATAAATCTAAAAGCAGCTTCTAAAAGTCAAATTCAGGTCTGAATAGACGAGCCAACCTCTTTAGTTACTTGCACTAATCCTTACATTCTTTTTTAACTTGTTCTTTATATTTTATTCTGATCTCGGTTTCATGTTATAACTTTGCTGTCATATGTTATTTTGATTCATGTGTATAATATGTTTAGGGTTCCATCAGATTTAATTTGAAATTTTAATCGTATAAAAAATTTAAAATCTATTCAAACTATTGAATTTGATACGGATGTTGTAATATGATTTTATGTATCATACAAATTAATATAATATGGTATGTCATGAAATAATATGATTAACATAAAAAATAAAATTAAAATAATATAATTTTGAAGAAAATTAACGAATTAAATCTAATTTATTTGATTTATAAATCGTATTTTAATAGAGTTGGTAGATTATAATTTAAACCTTCTTTTTTCATATTATATTTATATCAAATTAATAAATCATGTCAAAATTTATTACCCCTGCTAATAAGTAACAGAAAGAAAGAATCATATTAAGAATGTGTAGTTTTAAATTGTTAGCTAAAATTTAAAATAATTTTATATATTTTTACTTTATTGATGCTTAGAATGTAAATATATATAATTAAATATTTATCGTATATTAAAATATTATTTAAGAAATAAGATTTTATTCCATTGATTTAATCATAAATATACAAATACTATGTTCAAGAAGTTCAAAATAAATTTATATATTATTAATAAAAAATAATGAATTGAATTTTATTTGATAAAATTAATTATGCAGATAATTATTAATTATTTTATTAATTGATGGTTACTAACAGTAATTAAATATCATAGGATAATTATTTATACAATATTAAAATATTTTAGAAAATTCATTTTTAAAGAGTAAATATATGTAGAGGACAAAAATAATATTGAGAGTTGATTAAAATACTAAAACTTGAAGAAACATAGTGGAAGTGGGACATAATATTAGATGCTAGACGTCAATTCAGCGCTACAATTTAACCCCAACTTGATATCTTTCCTCGCCCATTACTCATCCGAAACCATCCCTTGCAATACCATATCCTGTCTTTTGGACATGGAAACACCGCTCGAGAACCTCAAGAGTCCTCTCAAGTGCACCTCTAAGCTAATGCATCCTCACCCAACATGCACCAACCATTTCTGCTTCTTTTGCGCCATGGACGAGCCATACCCATCTCTTAGAAGAGCCAAAATTGCCCGATGTTTCGAAGAAATGCCGGTTAAAGATGACCAAGGACATGTTTTGGTCTTAAGTGGGCTATGGAACATAGCCATGACTCAACCTGATGATCCAGAATTCCCAACTCTTGGCATATTTCATTGCATGGGGAAACTAATAGAAAGAGGGGTTAAAGATAAAGATTGGCTTCTTAAAGACCAAAACATCTATATTCCATATTATGCATCTCATATTATTGGTTCTTATGCCATGAACAAAGCAGAATTTGCAGAGAAAGCAGTAAGTTCAGGTGTGGTTTTCCCTTTAATGGAACTTCTTATAGGGAAAATAACATGGGTAGAACAAAGAGTTGCAGTTCGTGCATTAGGTCATTTGGCTAGCCATGAGACGACATTTCAAGCTGTCGTTGAGCATGAAGTGGAAATAGTAGAATTGGCCATGGAATTAGCTTCCACTTGCTTAAAAACAGTATATAAAAGATTTCTTGGAGTGAAAGATAACAGAAGACCGAAGTATCATTGCGATCTGCTTACAAGAGGGATTGGAAGGAAGAAGATAGAGAACAAGAAGGCAGAGGAATGGGCCATTCAAATGCAATGTTGGTCTTTGAATCTTTTAAACTTTTTTGCACGGAAAGAAAGATGCATCGATCTTCTCTGCAAGAAGGAATTCTTGAAAGAACTATGTGATATTTGGGGTGGTGACTTGGGGAAAAGAACTTCACCTTCTGGTGGGATCATTGGGCTGATAAGAAACTTGTGCAACACAAAAACTGGAAGAGAACACATAGCAAATATGGAAGAAGTAATAATAAGCCTTTGCAATATATCAAGATCTTCTCATGATTGGCAGTTTATGGCAATAGAGTCTCTTCTTTTACTGCTTAAAGACGCAGAAACTAGATGTAAAGTTATGGAAGTTTCATCTGTTTTTCTTGCTGATTTGGTCGAGCTTAGAAGCTTGAACGGAAGAAAGGAAGTTGGGGAAAAGATTTCACAAGCATTGTTGAAAGATTACCATAAGATCAAATATGGGTTTTTAAGTTTAAAGAGCAAAATCACAGAGGAAGCATTGAAGGAAGTATGGGAATCGAAGGTGGAAAGAAGAAAGAGAGAAGAGATAATTTCTAAACAAGAATTGGAAGAGAGGAAAGAACTGGCTCGATCGTTGAAACGACAAGGAAACAAGAAGTTTTGGTGTGGTTACCCTGATGAAGCTGTGATGAAGTTTACAGAAGCTTTAGCTTTATGCCCATTAAAGATGAGAAAAGAAAGATTAGTTCTGTACAGTAATAGAGCTCAAGCTTATTTGTTGCTTAAAAAACCAGAAGCTGCCATTAGTGATACTACAAGAGCTTTGTGCTTATCGAATTCTGCAAATCCTCATAGTAAAAGTCTCTGGAGAAGATCACAAGCTTATGACATGAAAGGCATGGCCAAAGAAAGCTTGATGGACTGTTTAAAGTTCATTAGTGGCAGAAAATTGGAGCCTAAGAACATGGCGGTACCTCAGTATGCGGTTCGAATGATGAACAAGCAATTGAACGCCACGTGGATTTTCGCAGCTGCCATTGCGAAGAAGAAAGTCGACGAAAAAGTGGAGAAATCTAACGGAGGAGAACAGACGATGATGATGATGATGATGGAGAAGAAGAGAGGTGCATGCATGTTTTATTTATTTTTTGTTTATATTATTATTATTATTTCTTACTTTGTAATTAATTAATTGCAATTTATTTCTTAAAAGAAGGAATTGCCTCCTTTTGGGTTTCACTTTCTTAGCTTAGTGGCTGATTTTATGCTAAATTTTTTATAACATGATTTTATAAATAATTATGTAAAATTATAAATCAATAGTAATTTCAACTTTTATTATAAATTTATTATTAATTAGTAAATCTGATATTAAAAATAAATTAAAATATAATAATATGATTGGTTGATTTATAATTATTGACTTCAAAGTTATTTTGTGCTTCATTTGACAGGCATGCCGGCGATTCCTGAAGAGTCGTTAGCTGAAATGGAGAGGGATAGAAGCAATAAAGGGAAGAGAAGCCACAGCTGCCACCGCTGAACTTTCTGCTATAAAACTGGCCTGAAAGATGTGTTCATTTGGTACTACTAAAACCAACATCCTAAATCACATGATGCATGTAGTAGGAAAATTTTTTTACTTGATTATCAATTATCTCATAATTAAAATAAATAAATTAAATTATAATTAAATGCATAAATATTTGTATATTTTATACACATTGTAAAATTTGTATCTTTCTTAATATGAATTAATTTTAGAAAAATTAATAGCATTGAATATTATAATTAATTGATAAATTAAATATCATGTTGAAAAATATTTTTTGATTAAAATAAGAAAATTTATTTTTATTAAAAAAATTATTAATTTTATAAAAATTTAAAATCATTGGATATTATCACCAAGTAAAAGGCAAAATCCGTTATTTTGATAATTATAGTAAATTATTCCGTGAGCCTTTGGACTTGGTGGGGTTGCAGATTACGACCCGTAAATCTGAGCGGGGCCCATTAAGACAGCTAACCAAAATCTTTGGGAATACCTAATCTAGAATTTAAACGGACATTATCTTACCTAACTCACTAATTATATCATTAACATTTAATTAACATTTAATTGTCATTAATGTCTAATGATTCACCAAAAGTAATTAATAATTCACATTTAGATAATGTTTTAAATTCAATTTTTACACGTTTCATTTATATTACAAAATTATTTGTTAGATAAAATGAATAATTTTCCCATTATTTTGAGTGACACGTGTAAATAGTCAACCCAAAACCGATTGAACAATTGTAAATTCACACGTGCACATTCGATCTGTAGACCTCGTGTTTTGTTTATATCCCACAGCCCATAACAACATCGCGAAAAAGGAGATTCGGTTATAGATTTAATCAACTACACTCTGGATTATTGAATTATCATGCAGAATCACTCTCCAAGGATGAGCAATTAAGACACGTGTAAAATGTAAATATAAAGATGTACATAATTAAAAGTGTGCGTGAACAGCACCAGAAATCAATCACTTTGATAAACACCATTCCTTATAAGCTAATGAAACACAATTAACACGGAGATGATACCCACTTATTCGGATATATGGAGAAGGAGGGGACAAAAGATTTTCCAAGTATATTTCTCTTCTCAGTTCATGTACAACAACAAAAGACTATAAAAAAATTACAATCTTACAGGATTATTAAGTCAGCGTGGATGCAAAGGCATGTCGCATGAAATTGAAGTATCCATACGTCTGCAAGACATGTTGCTTTGCTCGCATTACCCAAGTTGAATTTGCATCCATTTCAAGAATAATTAATTTGGATTTGTGTGGGAAATATGTTCTTCCCTAGAAGACTTTATGGCCCTAAACAGTTGAATGTGTTTCCATGGTGCTACGGTTTCGTCAAGTAAACATGTTTGAACAGCAATTGGAGCATGACGCAAAAGAATGACCATATGATGAGTCCTGTATGCAGAGAGATTAGGCCTAAGAAGACAAAATGTTTCATCGAGGAGTTCATTTTCTCCGGGGATCGAATGTCCCCCTAAATAGAAAATTGACTAACCTCTTAAAAATTCGGGAGTTCAATCATCGTAAGAGCTCAGAGCAGCTACGACAGATCTTGTTGATGCAAAAGTTGACGCAACATCTGGAAGATCTTTCCAGGCAGTGGTTACTTTGAGAGATGAATATAACCAACTCTTTACGGAATCTACAAAGGAGCTTGGGTCAAAGTTCAGAATGGCTTCCCAATCAACCTGTAGCCCTTTAGGGATTTTCCCTTCAAATTCCATATTAGCAGCAAGAAGTAGGCCAAGCAAAACAATGAATCCAACGACAGCAGAACCTCTAGACAGTGGCATAAAATTATACCTGGACAGTATTGACATTCATAAAGATTATAACTCCATAATTTCCTGAAAAGAAGAACAGCTATTTCATGCATTTGGAGTAAAATTCTAATACCAGTAGTATGTCATCCTTAAAATTGCATCTCTAACATCTTCAAGCACATCAAAATTGGAGGATCCATAAGTTTCACCACAGTAAGCACTGCACACAGCCTGAAAATAGAAATATGATTGTTACTAACAATTCAGAAGAGTAAGATACAATATCAGCAGAACATTTATGTGGAGAATATGATAAGGTAATATCTGAGGCACAATAGCAAGCTAGCTAACACACACAAGTTCTCAGAAATTAATGGTTAGTTGGAAAGACGAAGCAGCACACAGTAATATCAAAGAAGCAGAACGATAAATACTATCAGGTTGTTTCGGTTATTTCTGTTGTGAAAATAAATAAGAGATCTCCTTGATTATGGTAACTGAATATTAGTCAACTATGTCGGAATTTTCCTTTTCCCATTGCAACAACCCCATGCATATAGTGATTTGATTTTTGTCTATTCTTGGTAAATCATCCTTTGCAATCTTAAATATGGTTGTCAATAACAATCAAAAGGTGTGCGTGCCTTCCATAACCAATTGCTAAATCTCCTTAATCTGCTTCACAAAGAAGAGATTCATAGTCAACCGCATAATGCAACGAACTTGAATGTATCTAGTTTTGTTAGTGCTAATCATGTTAAATAGTATACTTGGATGTTATCGATGCTATAGCAGATAAACAATCAAAACTAGATGATGTAAAAGGATTTTAGAACTATTTCTAGAAAGCCTTGACACCATATACCCAGCTCATATATCAAACCAGACTTCAAAACCTATCACATTTGAGATAAATTATCCAATTATCGTATAAGATAATGGCAGAAGTGATAACTCCAAAAATAGATGAGGATTACATAGACAAATACAGAAAATAGCTTCAATTTCATCAAGAAGGCGATTTCTTTCTGTTTTCATCTTGCACCAACGATAAAAGCAACAGAATAATGTTCGAATGGATCAAGACAACATGATAAAAACCAGTGTGGCAAGTAAATTTGACTTTGCATTAGCAAATTAAAGTATAGCTAACAATATGACCTAAATATATATTTATATAAAAATTTTATGGGCCGAAGAGAGTGTTGGATGGAACCCATAACAATGGCTCTAAATAGGATTGGTATCATCTTGCACAAAATCAATTGGCTCATGCTAAGTATCAATCTACGGAAAGGTCCATCAAACCCTAGACCTATCTCAAAGGTCCTAGGTCTACAAACGGATCTAGACTCTAGGCTAGCTCAATTTCAAATCATCGAACACAAACCTAGGAATATCTGGTCCTTGGTACCCATCTTGCACAAAACCAATTGGTTTGAGCTAGGTACCAATCTACTTCACTTATGAATCACTTAAACTCTTCATATCTTTTCCATGTGAAATTCTCCAACAGTTTATATCTTACCTCCCATGCCACAGTCATTTCAGCATCAAATTCATCCCATCTAGAAGGGGTGCAAGGCATTCTGATCGCAAAATCCAATCCATGGCCACCCCTGGAAGAATCAATGAAGAATTGATCATCTAGGAAAAGAGTTGCATAACAATGCTATTTGAAAAATAAAGCAAGAATAGGAGGAAAATAAATATGGAGAAAAGTTAGAAGAATTAATCGAGACTTACGTTTTCATTAGGGTAAGTCTCGTCCCTTCAAGACGCTTCCTAGGAGAAACAAATAGCAAGGAAAAAGGTCATAACCAAACCATTACAGACATCCATTTACATAGAAAGGAAAATTACCCCTCAATCGCAGTACTGTTGCACCACGTAGCCAACCAGAAGTCCTCACTAATCACCTTGTAAAGATCAGAACATGTGTTTGCAACCAGAATCTGCATGTTCACCATAAAAATCAGCCATGTAGTTTTACCCTTTCTTTTGACCTTTTATTCATGATGCATGACTACCAATGCAATTGGGACAACATTTGGTCAACCTTCAAGAAACTACTGATATCTTATAATTGGAATACGGATCAAGTTTGTTAATGAGCAATAGAATAATATTATCAGTAAAGAAGAGAAAC